>JXCR01084066.1:0-28637 GCA_002079205.1 Phalaenopsis hybrid cultivar | reverse complement strand
TCATGATCTTTAACTATTTATTGTTTATATTTGTTTTCTGTTATAATAACATTGAGTTAGCCACAAAATAAATAATAATATCTACAAAAAATGTTAAAATAACTAATATAAGGATTACTCTTATATTTTTTTCTCTCCCAATGAGATTTTGATCTTACATTTGTCTTTTGGTCGATATCGTCATTCTCATAGTCTTTTTTCTCTTAATAAATTTTGTTACTGGAAGTGAATTCCCTCCAAGTATTAAGTTGATATTGTTTGATAACTTCCTCAAGGTGTTATAGTGTTCTGCTTCTACGTTGCATTGTGCTCTGCAGCTTATTTGATACGAATACTTGCTGATATGATTACAAAATATATATGAAGTGGATGACCCACTACTTCCTTCAAACTCTTTAATTTTCTTTATAAGCATCATCAAAGTAAATATTTTTTGTTGCTTTACAGGACAACCTCGTCAGCATATATCTTTATGGTATTCTAACATGTTCTTGGTATAAAACATTGACACAATGGATGCAAAGGTAATCCAATCATCTCAAAATTCTTGCAACTAAATTGTACCGTGAAACTTTTTTTATCATATTCAAGGATTCGATTATTAATTTTTTTATTATTTTTTTAAGTTTATAATCATGTATTTTGAAGAACTTTTTTTCTGCCCCCAATCCACAAATCCCGTGAAGAAATTCTTCTTCAAAGAAGGAATATGGCTTTCTTGTGTAGAATGCAATGACCTTCTTCAGTATCAGACAACTTTTTACAGCAAGAACAATGCCAGACTTGTCACATTTAAAATCTTAATCTTGTTCATTTCTTCTTCATATATTCATGACCTTTTTCAATCTCAGAAAGCAACCGATGATAGCTTGTAGGCTTAGAAATTTCATGGCACACATTATTTTAATACTCACTGCGCTGTGTTGATAGAATTTCCATACAAAAAGTATTCTCTCTGAGTTTGGGAGCAAGACGATGACTAGGGCTTCCTCTGGATCTAGGTTGAAGCCGAGTGGGGGAAATTTGGAAGAAAAGGAGTTCTGATCCGGCATGAATGGAGAAATTGGATGCAAGGAAACTGTTGTGGGTTATATTTCCTACAGGGCATCACCGTTTCAGGAAAAGTATTGCATGCATGTTTTCTTAAGTGTTTCGACGACTTGGATGTGCCCAAATAGAAAAAAAAAAAAACTCTTGTGAAATTAATATATATATATATATATATATTATGTGCAGATGAGATAGGTGTGAATCAATTGTAAACTGATAATATTGACGTGATATTGGGGTGTTATTCGTGGCAATGGGGTCATATTATAGTGTAATGTCACCTCAATACTACACCAATACCACAGTCCGCATGTACGTTTGGTGTACGTAATATTTACTCCCTATCATACGAGAAAATATTATATCAGAACACCTAACGCAGTCTGCGTTCGGATTTCAATAGTGGGGCGCCACATGTCAAGTGGGTCTTACTGTAATACACTGGCATTCACCAATGTTAAAAATGTTGGAGCCCACTTGACACGTGACGTCTAACCATTGGACTCTAAATGTATCAGTAGTCGTGTTATAATATTTTTCCCTATCATAAAACAAAAAATAGTATATGCAGATATGTCAACCCCCTCTAATCGCAGCCATTAATCGTACAGTTAACGCGTACGTAATATTCTCTTCTGTAATCTACCACGTAAAATATAGGCATGTTCATCGCACCTAACATTTGCTCACCTTTCTGAGAGACTGGTTTTATTTACTCAGATACTTCTTTGAAGGCACATCAATTGTAGCAAATATTTGATTTTTATTTTAAATTATATAAATAAAAAATTAATTATTCTGATCTTTTCAATAAATATAGAATCCTTTCCGAGGCGAAGCAACACGGGACATTCTAGAACCTCTGCCGAATCCACCACAAAAAGGCACAAACACATACGCGAAGCTTCATTTATTGATTTCCAATTTCAAAGGGCTCCTTTGGATATATATATATATATATATATTATAATACAAGTTTTGATGCAGAAATATATGAGGACTTCAATAAAATTGTGCAACGTGTTCAGATGAGATAGATCATATATTAAAGTAACGAATTTTTTTTTTCTTATTTAGTGAATCTATCGTGAGATGTAACACAATTTTATTAGAATTTTGATGTATTTTCTTGTATTTAATAAATTAAACTTTTAAAAAATTAAATTGTATAATAAAAATATATTCGTGTCGAGAGAAGAAGGTTAAGACGAGATAGGATTCACCGCTACAAGAATATGAGTGCTAGTGGTCAGAGTCAAAGCCAACAAGAACAAATTCAATTGAGTCATGAGGAAGACAAAAAGAAGACCAAATAATATCCATGTATGTATGTATGTTTTTTATTTTGTTTTATAAAAAAATTAAAATAATAATATTTTTAAAGTGATATAAAAAGATTTGGTTGATATAAAAATAAAAAAAAATAACTAACTAAGATATATAATAAATACCTAAGAATTGGATGGTAAATGCATTTTCTTCCCCTCCCTCAAAACGGTAGTGTGACGGTACTGTGGAATGTTTTAAAGCTTCCCATTCAAAGATTCAAACTTGCCGGCTGCACCACCTGCATTCAGCCCACGAGTACTGATTCCTCAACCTTCAGTGGTTGAATGCGTCAACTTTAAAAGGAATTCGCTTCGTCTCCGAGGTTTAGAACGATAAAAATCCAATCGGATTACCAATCGTCTGAAGGGGGAACCATGGGTGGCTTTTACCCCTTCAACGGTTCCACTCTCAGCCTGGTCCTTTCTGCTGCCACTCTTATCTTCATCTTCGTCCTCCCCACAGCACGGGCAGCATCAAGCTCCCTGCTTTCCCCTGGTAAATCTCTCCCTGATGGCGCCACTCTTATTTCCCCCGGTGACATATTCGAGCTCGGATTCTTCAGTCCCGGAAACTCCACCAAACGTTACGTAGGCATTTGGTACCGGGACTTCTCCACCTCCACCGTACTATGGGTTGCCAATCGCGACTCCCCTGTTCTCGACAATTCTGGCTCCCTCGCCATCGCCGACGACGGAAACCTCGTCATCCTTGACGGCCTTGAGGACGTCGTCTGGTCATCAAAAGTTGCCTCCTTTCCATCGAATAAATCGGCGGCGGAGCTTTTAGACAACGGCAATCTTATGCTCAACAGCAGCGGTTCCGTCATGTGGCAGAGCTTTGACCATCCCACCGACACCTACCTCCCCGGCATGAAGGTCGGCCTCGACCTCATCACCAACGTGAACCAGTTCTTCACCTCCTGGCGCAGCTTGGATGACCCGGCAACGGGGAACTTCTCCATGGGCATCGCGCCGGATCAGTCAACGCAGATCTTTATATGGGAAGGAAGCAAACCGAGGTGGCGTTCCGGTCGGTGGGACGGGCAGGTGTTCATAGGAATACCGAACATGGTGCCTACATACATCTACGGCTTCAAACTCAGCAACTTCGAGCAGGAGAAGAAGATGTATTTCTACTACACTCAATTCAACAGCTCTCACCGCTACGTTCTCAATCCGGACGGCATCGAACGCCATCTGGTGTGGGCAAATGACACCAAAAACTGGCATCAGTTCTGGGCGCAGCCGATTACCCAATGCGAGATTTACAATCGGTGCGGAAACAACGCGTCCTGCACGGACAGTGCCGATGGCAACTCGCCGACCTGTAACTGTTTGAAAGGTTTCGAGTTGAATAGTCAGAATTCGTCCGGTGGGTGCGTGAGGAGGACTCCGCTGCTGTGTGAGAGGAACAATGGCAGCGCTGCCAGCGCCGGCGGTAAACCGGACGGGTTCTATTTGATGCAAGGGGTGAAACTGCCGGATTTGTCCCAGTGGTTGGGACCTTCGATCGATAGCGAGTGCGAGGAAGCTTGTTTGATGAATTGCTCCTGTCAAGCTTACAGCTTTGTAACAGGGATCGGTTGTTTAATGTGGGGAAGAGACTTGGTCGACATCCACTTATTCTCCAGCGGTGGGAATGATTTCTATCTTCGACTCGCCGGTTCCGAATTTGGTGAGTCTGTACTTCTCATATCAAGTATGGTATGTTCTATTGATTCATGCTTAATTTTTATATTTATCTGTTATCGAAGATGATAATAAGAAGGGATTAGAAGCTTATGTCATTGTGATCATTTTGCTGTCGGCCGTGGCGTTAATGGTGGGAGGAATTTTTTTGATTTGGATGTATAAAAGCAGAATGGAAGGTGAGATTTGTTTCTGCTGTCTTTAGCTCAATATAGAAATTAAAACCAATTTTTCTGAATTTAAACTGCTAAATTTTTGCAGAGTTCTATAGAAGAGTGATAAAACGTCAGGAAAGTCTGGTGGATGGAAGAAGATCAGGAGGAGGTGGAGATCCATCGACGGACTTTTCTGCTGTGATTGATATGCATGAACAGGGGAAAGGTGGACGAGATGTATCTTTATTCAGTTTTGAGACTATAGAAGAAGCAACAAAAAGCTTTTCTTCATCGAATTTGCTTGGAGAAGGTGGATTTGGTCCTGTTTACAAGGTAAAGACTTCTATCCATATCTGGAAGAGTACTAAAAAATATGAAATAAAGTTTGCTCCTTTATTTGTCAAGTTATATACGTCATGGAGGACGTTGGTTTTACTTACTTTTAGCTAAAATGCCAACTAACTTTAATTTTATTGACTGAGAGTTTTGGTCTCAGTCCTTAAAAGTATTGAATTTATCCTCATGTTTTTTGGTTTTTTTACACTGAATTTTTTGAGTGTGAATCTTAAAGGGGCTTGAATTTTGGTCTCTGATACATTAGCAGTGGAATTTATTTTAAACTTGAAACCTTAAAGCTTATTAAAAAGGTATTTCCTTTGGTATTTTATATAAAGTTACATTTTACATCACTACACCTTGATGAGATTAAAATAGCATGTTCATCACCACACCTTGTCTTTAGTAGCATCATTTTTAAACTAATCTCACCCAAAGATATTGGAACACTATTTTTCACAAAACTTGCTCAATGGGAATTTATAAAACCTTAGTTGTGCAAGCTAATGACCTTGAGAAGGGAAATTGGATTGTGTTACAATGAACTGTTGAGTTCTGTTATTTTGACTCTCAATTACTGAACTAAGGTAAAATGACACTTTTGTATTGTGGTACCGCTCACCTACCACATCTCACCTACCGTTCACCTACCGCTCACCTACCTCCCACCTGCCACTCTCTTGCTTCTATAAATAGAGAGGGTGTTGGGTTTAGGAGAGCAATGGAAGAGATCTTAAGCTACCACAAAGGAGAAGAGAATAACTAGAGAGCTAGAGAGGAAGAGAGCATCTTGAGGCCTTGTATCAAGGTGTCGCTTGAGAGAGAGGTCGTAGAAGGAAGATGAGGGCTCATCTCTATGTATAAGCTATGTATTCTCCATTTCTTTTGCCTTAGTGAAATATTTGATTGATTCCCTCCCGTGGACGTAGATCCAGTTGGATCGAACCACGTAAACGATCTGTGTTTGCTTGTGTTCTTTGCGTTTCATTTATATGTCAGGAAGTATATATCTCACAGCAAGTTCCTTAATGGAATTGACCATTTCAAATTTCAAATACAGACAACTTCCAAGTAGTTTTCAGGAGGAAAAGTTCTCATGTAAACACTAACAATTATGCTTTTTTTGTAGGGCATGTTACCTGGCGGGCAAGAAATAGCTGTAAAAAGGCTTTCAAAGAGTTCCGGCCAAGGAATGGAAGAATTTAAAAATGAGGTTATACTAATCGCTAAACTGCAGCACAGAAATCTAGTCAGGCTCTTAGGCTATTGCATGAGATGGGACGACAAGATGCTCGTCTACGAATACATGCCTAACAGAAGCTTGGATGCTTGCTTATTCAGTAATTTATAAACCCTATTCCTTTCTTAACTACATGAATTATTTTATTTATCTCGACCCTTAACAGATCATATAAAACATTTCAGCAGACGCAAGCAGGAAACTTTCTCTGGACTGGAACACAAGATACAGCATCATCGAAGGCGTTGCTCGAGGTCTCCTCTACCTCCATCGTGACTCGAGATTACGAGTCATACATCGCGATCTAAAAGCGAGCAACATCTTGCTTGATGAACAAATGAATCCAAAAATATCAGACTTTGGCATGGCAAGGATCTTTGGTAACGATGGAAATGAAACCAGCACGAAGCGGGTGGTCGGAACATAGTAAGCTCATCTCTACATGAATGAATATATTCTTTATACAAAAACAGACATCATTCTAAGAAAAATCTCTTATTTGAATTCAGTGGATACATGTCGCCAGAGTATGCAATGCAAGGCTTGTTCTCAGTAAAATCTGATGTCTACAGCTTTGGAGTTCTACTCATAGAAATTGTGAGTGGGGAGAGGAACAGCACATACTACAACTCTGAACTGTCGCTTAACCTCTTAGGATACGTGAGTGGAAGTATGGTTTTGCTGATAAACACTTTGTGGATGAATTCAGATTAACAAATATGTGTCTTTTTTGTAGGCTTGGAAGCTATGGAATGAAGACAACGTGATGGAGTTGGTGGACTCATCTATAAGGAGTTCCTGCTCGGTGAGGGAGGTTTCCAGATGTGTGAATGTGGGGCTTTTATGTATTCAGGATCGAGCGAATGATAGGCCGACGATGTCGTCTGTGATTGTTATGTTAGAGGGTGAGAATTGTGCTCATCCGATGCCACGACAGCCTAAGTTTGCAGCAGATATTAGTCAAAGTGAGACGGACTCATCTACCTTGGATCAGAAGATTGCTTCTACAGATAATTCCATTACAATGTTAACTGGGAGGTGATGGATTCATTTTTGTTGAGAGTGGAATATATAGAAGCAAGAGGTTTTTTAAACCTTTACTATGAGCCAAAGATGAGAAGTTCTGGTTCAAAAAGGAAGCAGAGACGAGGGAAATTGTTGCAGTGCTAACCCATAAAAAGTTCATCCTATATAATACATATCTAACACCTAAACTTTACTTTTAACATTTATAACATCCAAATTGTTTATATCACATTAAAAATACCACTATTTAATATGTATATATATATGAAGTACATCTTTTTATGCATAGCTAAAATGTCAAATATGTGAAAATTAAATGCATGGGAATTGAGTGGTATGTATGCATATCTTCCCATCTTTCACTGTTAAAAAGAAATTATTATGATACTTTTTTCATCTTTTTCATATTAAGGGTGCATTTCTTTACTTTATAATATTATTTTTTTAAGAAAGATTTTTGCAATTAGATTTGTCAGTGTAATAACAATAATTAAGTTTCTTACAACTTTTTTGTCTCATAATAATTTCAAAAATTAAGTTTTTCTCCAGTCAAAATTTAACCTTGGAATGCAATTAACTGCACTCTAGTAGCTAAGGGTGTAATTTTTCATGATGAGGTTATAGGTTCAACTTGGAGCATATTCTTATTTGGGCTCATTTTTCCCACAAAATAATAATAATAATAATAACATAATATCCTTTCATATTATTTATCAACAGTATACTCATTAAAAGTCAATATTTTTTAGCTTTGTTTTGCTTATAAACATGTTATAACTCATTGCAAAAAGGGGTAGTTTCTAAGCACATTCTAAGTATGTTTCTTAAGCATATACTTAATACACTTTCAAACATAAATTTTCCCCAATTTTGACAACATAATTTAATCATACATTTCAATCTTGGAATGACTCGAGCTCAAATAGAAAGTGAGCTATATCAAGCTAGAATTGAGATCAAATATAGACATCTTATAGCAAGTCTTGGCTTAGCTCAAGATCTTTTTATCTTAGAAAAGATGAGCCTAAAGAGTAATATATGTGATTCAAACCGGTGATCTCACAGTGATAAACTATAACTTCAACTTTTATGTTGCGGCAAAGTGCACCATAACTTGAGAATAGATTGAAAATTTCCAAGCGGATCTTGAGTTAGTAAAAAAACAATCAATTGAAGATCAGATCCCTATCACTTAGCGTAATGGCAAGCATATTTTATTAGTCACTTTCATATTTAGTCTATATACTCAAGTAAACTAATCTGCCTTCAGCATGCCTTCAGCACAAACTGAACTCAACGGAGTTTGAAAACTTTGACCAAATTACGCAACGTACTCGACATATACAGACAATAATCTCACCTGTCATAAAACGTTTATTAGGTCTAACTTATGCTTTGTTTTTGTTCAATGAAAGAAAATAATAATAACAAGAATATAATTTTCAACGGCAAAGTTTATTACCAAAACAAGTTCCAAAAGCAAAATGACAAATATCATAAATAATAAACTAAATGCAATTCTAATTTTAGTTTTAAGTTGTTGAGAGTTATGTGTAATAAGAGAGTTTAATTGGATTTTTTTCTTAATCATTGTAAATCCTATTTAAACACATATCCTTAACGAAACAGTAGGTTTTTGGCGTACTTTTCTTTCAATTTGGTATAAGGCCCAAACACTAGCCGTCTCTACCTTTCTCTCTTCTACTCGCATCCTTTTTCTTCTACCCGCATCACGTGCAAGAGGCACACCAGCGATGCGACACATCCCGCGTCCCGTGCGAGAGACGCACCCGACACTCTTAGCAGTGATACGTCCCGCGTCCCGTGCAGAAGACGCACCCACCGCACAGAGCACTATAGGATGCTGGTAAGCTTTTTTGAGATGTTTAAACATTAATTCAGTTTTTGGAGTATTTTTTTAGAGCTAACCATTTTTGTACGCTACACAAGCCAAGGAGTTGAATCGTACTCCCTCCGTTGCGGAGCTATATGTTTAAACTCATTGGAGCTCAGGGCCCGTACAATTAGTCTCAGAGCATTCTCGATGGGTTGTTGTGAGTTAAAAATCATAAATTAAAAGTTTATTTTGACTATAATGATTAAAAGTGTCAATTAAACATTGTTTTTCATTATGCGGGAGGAGTTCGAATAGTTCCGGGAGAAGCACTTGGCCACTCAAGCCCAAACTTCCGTCAGCAGCATTGACAGTAAGTCAACCACTGCGCATTCCGAGTATGAGCTTTGGGCCTAGGTGGCAAGGAGGAAGAGGGGGGTTTATGGCCTTTAAGTGAAGGGCATAGCCTTCGAGGCCGAGCTCTTTCGTAGCCCAGTTCCTAGTTCCCTGAGCTCCTCACAACTAAACCAGGAGGCTCTTGCCAGGCAGGGAGCTGTAATGAACAAAGAGATCAACCAGTTGCACGATCAGATGCTAGACGAACAACATAGAGTCGAGGACTCTATAGTGTGCATGACAGAGACCATAGCAAATAATCAAGGCAAGCAGTCGATGACATCCGTGTAGGAGTAGGAGAATGAGGAGGAGGAGGATGAAGATGATGAATAGTTTTTTCTTATGTTTTCTTTTATTAGTAAGCATTATGTTGAATATTTATTGTAGAATTTTTTGGATTAACTTTACTGCTCTTATTTGAGACGATTTGTGGTATCTTTATTTTATTAATGATACTGTTTGGAGATTTGATTTGTGATATAGCCATGTTTAATGTGTTACGCGTTTTTTTGCAGGTTACGGAAATGTAATTGATATTCTAAAAAATATTTTTCAGTGTTACAGGTTTGCGTCGAATCTACATCCATTTTCGGACGCAAAATTCGATGCTACATTGGCAATAATATTTCATAATTCTATAATATTTTCTGACGCAAATGAGACGGTAATTCAATGCTAATATTTATCGTTCAATATTTTCGGACGCAAATTTCAACGCATATTTTGTATAAACAAATCTGATGCTAATACGACGCAATAACCGACACAAATTATTTGTGTCAGAAAATTTTGTCGTAATTTGGACATAAACAACATTACCGACCCCTGGATTAACAACGAAAAAAATTGAACATAAATCGAGCTCAAATTCGACGATAACCCTTAAAAATCGTCAGATTTGCGTCTGATCTAGCCGACATAAATATGTTCACTTCCTATAATGTGTTATACTCCTACTATTTATAATATTTATCATGATTTTATTTTGATATCTTTTCTTCAAATAAATTTTGATTAATAAATAACAATCTCAAACTTGCGGCATTAATCCTATTATTCAATGCAAATCATCCTCAACCTCGATCTCAAGGCCATCAAAATATATATGACATTTTGACTCGATCTCTAATGGATTAAATTTTGGAGTATATTACATCAATAATCCATTTGTCATTGTTAGGAATCATATGATTTAGATTCTCACCTTCTTATTGCTCAAAAAGGGACTGAAAAGCTCTCAATATCAAAGCAATGCGGCCAACAAAAACCATATAGGTGGAATGGCGACGGGGAGAAGTTTAAGGCATAAAAGCTAACCCATTTTCAACCACTNCCACAAAATAAATAATAATATCTACAAAAAATGTTAAAATAACTAATATAAGGATTACTCTTATATTTTTTTTCTCTCCCAATGAGATTTCGATCTTACATTTGTCTTTTGGTCGATATCTTCATTCTCATAGTCTTTTTTCTCTTAATAAATTTTGTTACTGGAAGTGAATTCCCTCCAAGTATTAAGTTGATATTGTTTGATAACTTCCTCAAGGTGTTATAGTGTTCTGCTTCTACGTTGCATTGTGCTCTGCAGCTTATTTGATATGAATACTTGCTGATGTGATTACAAAATATATATGACGTGGATGACCCACTACTTCCTTCAAACTCTTTAATTTTTTTTTATAAGCATCATCAAAGTAAATATTTTTCTTTGCTTTACAGGACAACCTCGTTAACATGTTCTTGGTATAAAACATTGACACAATGGATGCAAATGTAATCCAATCATCTTAGAATTCTTGCAACTAAATTGTATAGTGAAACTTTTTTTATCATATTCAACGATTCGATTATTAATTTTTTTAAGTTTATAATCATGTATTCTAAAGAACTTTTTTTCTGCCCCCAATCCACAGATCCCGTGAAGAAATTATTCTTCAAAGAAGGAATATGGCTTTCTTGTGTAGAATGCAATGACCTTCTTCGGTATCAGACAACTTTTTACGATAGGAACAATGCCAAACTTGTCACATTTAAAATCTTCATCTTGTTCATTTCTTCTTCATATATTCATGACCTTTTTCAATCTCATAAAGCAACCGATGATAGCTTGTAGGCTTAGAAATTCCATGGCACACATTATTTGAATACTCACTGCACTGTGTTGATAGAATTTCCATACAAAAAGTATTCTCTCTCAGTTTGGGAGCAGGGCGATGACTAGGGCTTCCTCTGGATCTAGGCTGAAGCCGAGTGAGGGGGAAATTTGGAAGAAAAGGATTTCTGATCCGGCATAAGAATGGAGAAATTGGATGCAAGGAAATTGTTGTGGGTTATATTTCCTACCGTGCATCACCGTTTCAGGAAAAGTATTGCATGCATATTTTCGTAAGTGTTTCAACGACTTGGATGTGCCCAAATAGAAAAATAATAATAATAACTCTTCTGAAATTAAAATATATATATATTATGTGCAGATGAGATAGGTGTGAATCAATTGAAAACCGGTAATATTGACGTGATATTGGGGTGTTATTCATGGCAATGGGGTCGTATTGTAGTGTAATATCACCTCAATACTACGCCAATACCACAGTCCACATGTACGTTTGATGTATGTAATATTTACTCTCTGTCATACGAGAAAATATTATATCATGACACCTAACGCAGTCTGAGTTCGGAGTCTAATAGTGGGGCGCAACGTGTCAAGTAGGCATCATTGTAATACATTAGTATTGACCAATGTTAAAAATATTGGAGCCCACTTGACACATGACGATCGATCATTAAATTCCGAATGCATCAGTGATCCTGATGTAATATTTTTCCTGCCATAGAAGAAAAAATATTACATGCTGATATGTCAACTCCCTCCAATCGCAGCCATGAATCGTACAGTTAACGCGTACGCAATATTCTCTTCTGTAATCTACCAGTAAAATAAAGGCATGTTCATCGCACCTAATATTTGCTCACCTTTCTGAGATACTCAGATCCTTCTTTGAAGGCACATCAATTATAGNTGAATAATGATGTTGGCAATGCCTTTCACTGTCCCACCACATAATGGCTTGTGGACATTGTTGCTAACATCCCACATTAGAATAAGAGCTTTGATTGTGGGATGTACTTTTGTTAATATATAGAAACCACTATTTATATACCATCAATCTAATTGAGCCACCAAAAGGACTGAGCTAAAAAAAGCCCATATTTAGGGCTACTTTGGCTTACACAATCTACTGTCATACAATCAAATAGATTTATATGTGACACTCTTATATTTAGGTTATATCCATTTGATCCTTTATTATGTTAATGTATGTAAAATACTGTGTGTAGTATACTGTAAATGTATGTAATATCATTCTTTTATTCTTTACATGTTACATTGTTTCTCCTATTGAGCATAAGATATATAATTCTTTTATTCAATATGTTGTTATGATTAATTAAGTTGTGATATTAATTTCTTATTCTCATTACAATCGATACAACATGATTGTATTGAGCTAAATGGATATTCTCCAAGTATTAATCCCGATGTTCTGTTAGTATTTCTTTTTTACACTTTGTTTACATGAAGGTAAATAAATGATATAATTCATTAATAGAGTAACACAGTACAACCAATACAACACAACTGTACTGAGCAAAATTTTCAAAATAAAGTTATGCATGAATTCTATACAAGACCAAATTTACGTGTGATATATACGGTACAATTGTGTTGTGTTAGTTGTACCGGTACTTCCAAATTTTATAAGGCGGTTTGATAACTCGATACAAATGATACAACACGGTTGTACTAAGTTAAATTGTTATTCTCCAAGTACTAATCATGCTGTTTTATTAATATTACTATTTATACTTGGTTTTCAGGAAGGTATATAAATCATATAAATTAATTAATGGGGTAACGCAGTACAACCGATATGACAAGGTTGCATAAAGCAAAATTTTTTAATGAAAGTTATGCATCAATTCCATACAAGATCAAATTTACGTGTGATATCTTCCAAATTTTATAAGGCAGTTAGGTTACACAGTACAACCGATACAACACAATTGTATTGAGCTAAATTGCTATTCTCCAAGCATTAATCACGTCGTTTTGCTATTATTACTATTTACACTTGGTTTACAGGAAAGTAAATAAAAAATATAAATTTATCTGAACAAAAAATTTTGTTCTCATTCTTTATTACAACATCTAAAAATTTCATATTCGAATATCATATGATTTTTACATTTCTGTGTCTTGGTTGTTCTGCTTCATTACAACATCTAAAAATTCCTTCGCCCAATTATGCCAATCACCATCTCGGTGCAACCAATGGATGGATTATTTATGCTTGAAGATGATCCAAATCCATGTTAATGTAGACATACCATTAGCGTATGAGAACATAACCTTGGAAAAAAATTAAAATTCTTCCAAAGAGACCTTTGTTAAACATTGGGGCATAACAGAGAAATGGGTTGCTATCGACACCGTTAAACATTGGGGCATAGCAGAGAAAGAGATTGTTGTTGATGCTTCTTCATGATCTTTAACTATTTATTGTTTATATTTGTTTTCTGTTATAATAACATTGAGTAAGCCACAAAATAAATAATAATATCTACAAAAAATGTTAAAATAACTAATATAAGGATTACTCTTATATTTTTTTTCTCTCCCAATGAGATTTCGATCTTACATTTGTCTTTTGGTCGATATCTTCATTCTCATAGTCTTTTTTCTCTTAATAAATTTTGTTACTGGAAGTGAATTCCCTCCAAGTATTAAGTTGATATTGTTTGATAACTTCCTCAAGGTGTTATAGTGTTCTGCTTCTACGTTGCATTGTGCTCTGCAGCTTATTTGATATGAATACTTGCTGATGTGATTACAAAATATATATGACGTGGATGACCCACTACTTCCTTCAAACTCTTTAATTTTTTTTTATAAGCATCATCAAAGTAAATATTTTTCTTTGCTTTACAGGACAACCTCGTTAACATGTTCTTGGTATAAAACATTGACACAATGGATGCAAATGTAATCCAATCATCTTAGAATTCTTGCAACTAAATTGTATAGTGAAACTTTTTTTATCATATTCAACGATTCGATTATTAATTTTTTTAAGTTTATAATCATGTATTCTAAAGAACTTTTTTTCTGCCCCCAATCCACAGATCCCGTGAAGAAATTATTCTTCAAAGAAGGAATATGGCTTTCTTGTGTAGAATGCAATGACCTTCTTCGGTATCAGACAACTTTTTACGATAGGAACAATGCCAAACTTGTCACATTTAAAATCTTCATCTTGTTCATTTCTTCTTCATATATTCATGACCTTTTTCAATCTCATAAAGCAACCGATGATAGCTTGTAGGCTTAGAAATTCCATGGCACACATTATTTGAATACTCACTGCACTGTGTTGATAGAATTTCCATACAAAAAGTATTCTCTCTCAGTTTGGGAGCAGGGCGATGACTAGGGCTTCCTCTGGATCTAGGCTGAAGCCGAGTGAGGGGGAAATTTGGAAGAAAAGGATTTCTGATCCGGCATAAGAATGGAGAAATTGGATGCAAGGAAATTGTTGTGGGTTATATTTCCTACCGTGCATCACCGTTTCAGGAAAAGTATTGCATGCATATTTTCGTAAGTGTTTCAACGACTTGGATGTGCCCAAATAGAAAAATAATAATAATAACTCTTCTGAAATTAAAATATATATATATTATGTGCAGATGAGATAGGTGTGAATCAATTGAAAACCGGTAATATTGACGTGATATTGGGGTGTTATTCATGGCAATGGGGTCGTATTGTAGTGTAATATCACCTCAATACTACGCCAATACCACAGTCCACATGTACGTTTGATGTATGTAATATTTACTCTCTGTCATACGAGAAAATATTATATCATGACACCTAACGCAGTCTGAGTTCGGAGTCTAATAGTGGGGCGCAACGTGTCAAGTAGGCATCATTGTAATACATTAGTATTGACCAATGTTAAAAATATTGGAGCCCACTTGACACATGACGATCGATCATTAAATTCCGAATGCATCAGTGATCCTGATGTAATATTTTTCCTGCCATAGAAGAAAAAATATTACATGCTGATATGTCAACTCCCTCCAATCGCAGCCATGAATCGTACAGTTAACGCGTACGCAATATTCTCTTCTGTAATCTACCAGTAAAATAAAGGCATGTTCATCGCACCTAATATTTGCTCACCTTTCTGAGATACTCAGATCCTTCTTTGAAGGCACATCAATTATAGCAAATATTTGATTTTTATTTTAAATTATATAAATAAAAATTAACTATTCTAATCTTTTCAATAAATAATAGAATCCTTTCCGAGGCGAAGCAACACTGGACATTCTAGAACCTCTGCCGAATCCACCACAAAAAGGCACAAACACATACGCGAAGCTTCATTTATTGATTTCCAATTTCAAAGGGTTCTCTCCTTTGGAATATATATATAATAATACAAGTTTTGATACAGAAGTATACGATGACTTCAATAAAATTGTGTAATTTGTTCAGATGAGACAAATCATATATTAAAATAATTTTTTATTTTTATTTTTTGAATCTATTCTGTGATGTAACACAATTTTATTAGAATTTTGATGTATTTTCTTGTATTTAATAAATTAAACTTTTAAAAAATTAAATTGTATAATAAAAATATATTCGTGTTGAGAGAAGAAGATTAAGACGAGATAGGATTCACCGCTGCAAGTGGTGAGTCAAAGCCAGCAAGAACAAATTCAATTGAGTCATGAGGAAGACAAAAAGAAGACCAAAAAATATCTATGTATGTATGTATTTATTTTATTTTATTTTATAAAGAAATTAAAATAATAATATTTTTAATGTGATATAAAAAGATTTGGTTGATATAAAAATAAAAAAAAATAACTAACTAAGATATATAATAAATACCTAAGAATTGGATGGTAAATGCATTTTTTTCCCCTCTCTCAAAACGGTAGTGTGACGGTACTGTGGAATGTTTTAAAGCTCCCCATTCAAAGATTCAAACTTGCCGGCTGCACCACCTGCATTCAGCCCACGAGTACTGATTCCTCAACCTTCAGGGGTTGAATGCGTCAACTTTAAAAGGAATTCGCTTCGTCTCCGACGTTTAGAACGATAAAAATCCAATCGGATTACCATTCGTCTGAAGGGGGAACCATGGGTGGCTTTTACCCCTTCAACGATTCCACTCTCAGCCTGGTCCTTTCTGCTGTCACTCTCATCTTCATCTTCGTCCTCGCCACAGCACGGGCAGCATCAAGCTCCCTGCTTTCTCCCGGTAAATCTCTCCGTGATGGCGCCACTCTTGTTTCCCCCGGTGACATATTCGAGCTCGGATTCTTCAGCCCCGACAACTCCACCAAACGTTACGTAGGCATTTGGTACCGGGACTTCTCCACCTCCACCGTACTATGGGTTGCCAATCGCGACTCCCCTGTTCTCGACAATTCTGGCTCCCTCGCCATCGCCGACGACGGAAACCTCGTCATCCTTGACGGCCTTGAGGACGTCGTCTGGTCATCAAAAGTTGCCTCCTTTCCGTCGAATGAATCGGCGGCGGAGCTTTTAGACAACGGCAATCTTATGCTCAACAGCAGCGGTTCCGTCATGTGGCAGAGCTTTGACCATCCCACCGACACCTACCTCCCCGGCATGAAGGTCGGCCTCGACCTCATCACCAACGTGAACCAGTTCTTCACCTCCTGGCGCAGCTTGGATGACCCGGCAACGGGGAACTTCTCCATGGGCATCGCGCCGGATCAGTCAACGCAGATCTTTATATGGGAAGGAAGCAAACCGAGGTGGCGTTCCGGTCGGTGGGACGGGCAGGTGTTCATAGGAATACCGAACATGGTGCCTACATACATCTACGGCTTCAAACTCAGCAACTTCGAGCAGGAGAAGAAGATGTATTTCTACTACACTCAATTCAACAGCTCTCACCGCTACGTTCTCAATCCGGACGGCATCGAACGCCATCTGGTGTGGGCAAATGACACCAAAAACTGGCATCAGTTCTGGGCGCAGCCGATTACCCAATGCGAGATTTACAATCGGTGCGGAAACAACGCGTCCTGCACGGACAGTGCCGATGGCAACTCGCCGACCTGTAACTGTTTGAAAGGTTTCGAGTTGAATAGTCAGAATTCGTCCGGTGGGTGCGTGAGGAGGACTCCGCTGCTGTGTGAGAGGAACAATGGCAGCGCTGCCAGCGCCGGCGGTAAACCGGACGGGTTCTATTTGATGCAAGGGGTGAAACTGCCGGATTTGTCCCAGTGGTTGGGACCTTCGATCGATAGCGAGTGCGAGGAAGCTTGTTTGATGAATTGCTCCTGTCAAGCTTACAGCTTTGTAACAGGGATCGGTTGTTTAATGTGGGGAAGAGACTTGGTCGACATCCACTTATTCTCCAGCGGTGGGAATGATTTCTATCTTCGACTCGCCGGTTCCGAATTTGGTGAGTCTGTACTTCTCATATCAAGTATGGTATGTTCTATTGATTCATGCTTAATTTTTATATTTATCTGTTATCGAAGATGATAATAAGAAGGGATTAGAAGCTTATGTCATTGTGATCATTTTGCTGTCGGCCGTGGCGTTAATGGTGGGAGGAATTTTTTTGATTTGGATGTATAAAAGCAGAATGGAAGGTGAGATTTGTTTCTGCTGTCTTTAGCTCAATATAGAAATTAAAACCAATTTTTCTGAATTTAAACTGCTAAATTTTTGCAGAGTTCTATAGAAGAGTGATAAAACGTCAGGAAAGTCTGGTGGATGGAAGAAGATCAGGAGGAGGAGATCCATCGACGGACTTTTCTGCTGTGATTGATATGCATGAACAGGGGAAAGGTGGACGAGATGTATCTTTATTCAGTTTTGAGACTATAGAAGAAGCAACAAAAAGCTTTTCTTCATCGAATTTGCTTGGAGAAGGTGGATTTGGTCCTGTTTACAAGGTAAAGACTTCTATCCATATCTGGAAGATTACTAAAAAATATGAAATAAAGTTTGCTCCTTTATTTGTCAAGTTATATACGTCATGGAGGACGTTGGTTTTACTTACTTTTAGCTAAAATGCCAACTAACTTTAATTTTATTGACTCTGAGTTTTGGTCTCATTCCTTACAAGCATTGAATTTATCCTCATGTTTTTTGGTTTTTTTACACTGAATTTTTTGAGTGTGAATCTTAAAGGGGCTTGAATTTTGGTCTCTGATACATTAGCAGTGGAATTTATTTTAAACTTGAAACCGTAAAGCTTATTAAAAAGGCATTTCCTTTGGTATTTTATATAAAGTTACATTTTACATCACTACACCTTGATGAGATTAAAATAGCATGTTCATCACCACACCTCGTCTTTAGTAGCATCATTTTCAAACTAATCTCACCCAAACATATTGGAACACTATTTGTCACAAAACTTGCTCAATGGGAATTTATAAAACCTTAGTTGTGCAAGCTAATGACCTTGAGAAGGGAAATTGGATTGTGTTACAATAAACTGTTGAGTTCTGTTATTTTGACTCTCAATTACTGAACTAAGGTAAAATGACACTTTTGTATTGTGGTACCGCTCACCTACCACATCTCACCTACCGTTCACCTACCGCTCACCTACCTCCCACCTGCCACTCTCTTGCTTCTATAAATAGAGAGGGTGTTGGGTTTAGGAGAGCAATGGAAGAGATCTTAAGCTACCACAAAGGAGAAGAAAATAACTAGAGAGCTAGAGAGGAGGAGAGCATCTTGAGGCCTTGTATCAAGGTGTCGCTTGAGAGAAAGGCCATAGATGGAAGATGAAGACTCATCTCTATGTATAAGCAATGTATTCTCCATTTCTTTTGCCTTATTGAACTGTTTGATTGATTCCCTCCCGTAGACGTAGATCCAGTTGGATCGAACCACGTAAACGATCTGTGTTTGCTTGTATTCTTTGCGTTTCATTTATATGTCAGGAAGTATATATCTCACAGCAAGTTCCTTAATGGAATTGACCATTTCAAATTTCAAATACAGACAACTTCCAAGTAGTTTTCAGGAGGAAAAGTTCTCATGTAAACACTAACAATTATGCTTTTTTTGTAGGGCATGTTACCTGGCGGGCAAGAAATAGCTGTAAAAAGGCTTTCAAAGAGTTCCGGCCAAGGAATGGAAGAATTTAAAAATGAGGTTATACTAATCGCTAAACTGCAGCACAGAAATCTAGTCAGGCTCTTAGGCTATTGCATGAGATGGGACGACAAGATGCTCGTCTACGAATACATGCCTAACAGAAGCTTGGATGCTTGCTTATTCAGTAATTTATAAACCCTATTCCTTTCTTAACTACATGAATTATTTTATTTATCTCGACCCTTAACAGATCATATAAAACATTTCAGCAGACGCAAGCAGGAAACTTTCTCTGGACTGGAACACAAGATACAGCATCATCGAAGGCGTTGCTCGAGGTCTCCTCTACCTCCATCGTGACTCGAGATTACGAGTCATACATCGCGATCTAAAAGCGAGCAACATCTTGCTTGATGAACAAATGAATCCAAAAATATCAGACTTTGGCATGGCAAGGATCTTTGGTAACGATGGAAATGAAACCAGCACGAAGCGGGTGGTCGGAACATAGTAAGCTCATCTCTACATGAATGAATATATTCTTTATACAAAAACAGACATCATTCTAAGAAAAATCTCTTATTTGAATTCAGTGGATACATGTCGCCAGAGTATGCAATGCAAGGCTTGTTCTCAGTAAAATCTGATGTCTACAGCTTTGGAGTTCTACTCATAGAAATTGTGAGTGGGGAGAGGAACAGCACATACTACAACTCTGAACTGTCGCTTAACCTCTTAGGATACGTGAGTGGAAGTATGGTTTTGCTGATAAACACTTTGTGGATGAATTCAGATTAACAAATATGTGTCTTTTTTGTAGGCTTGGAAGCTATGGAATGAAGACAACGTGATGGAGTTGGTGGACTCATCTATAAGGAGTTCCTGCTCGGTGAGGGAGGTTTCCAGATGTGTGAATGTGGGGCTTTTATGTATTCAGGATCGAGCGAATGATAGGCCGACGATGTCGTCTGTGATTGTTATGTTAGAGGGTGAGAATTGTGCTCATCCGATGCCACGACAGCCTAAGTTTGCAGCAGATATTAGTCAAAGTGAGACGGACTCATCTACCTTGGATCAGAAGATTGCTTCTACAGATAATTCCATTACAATGTTAACTGGGAGGTGATGGATTCATTTTTGTTGAGAGTGGAATATATAGAAGCAAGAGGTTTTTTAAACCTTTACTATGAGCCAAAGATGAGAAGTTCTGGTTCAAAAAGGAAGCAGAGACGAGGGAAATTGTTGCAGTGCTAACCCATAAAAAGTTCATCCTATATAATACATATCTAACACCTAAACTTTACTTTTAACATTTATAACATCCAAATTGTTTATATCACATTAAAAATACCACTATTTAATATGTATATATATATGAAGTACATCTTTTTATGCATAGCTAAAATGTCAAATATGTGAAAATTAAATGCATGGGAATTGAGTGGTATGTATGCATATCTTCCCATCTTTCACTGTTAAAAAGAAATTATTATGATACTTTTTTCATCTTTTTCATATTAAGGGTGCATTTCTTTACTTTATAATATTATTTTTTTAAGAAAGATTTTTGCAATTAGATTTGTCAGTGTAATAACAATAATTAAGTTTCTTACAACTTTTTTGTCTCATAATAATTTCAAAAATTAAGTTTTTCTCCAGTCAAAATTTAACCTTGGAATGCAATTAACTGCACTCTAGTAGCTAAGGGTGTAATTTTTCATGATGAGGTTATAGGTTCAACTTGGAGCATATTCTTATTTGGGCTCATTTTTCCCACAAAATAATAATAATAATAATAACATAATATCCTTTCATATTATTTATCAACAGTATACTCATTAAAAGTCAATATTTTTTAGCTTTGTTTTGCTTATAAACATGTTATAACTCATTGCAAAAAGGGGTAGTTTCTAAGCACATTCTAAGTATGTTTCTTAAGCATATACTTAATACACTTTCAAACATAAATTTTCCCCAATTTTGACAACATAATTTAATCATACATTTCAATCTTGGAATGACTCGAGCTCAAATAGAAAGTGAGCTATATCAAGCTAGAATTGAGATCAAATATAGACATCTTATAGCAAGTCTTGGCTTAGCTCAAGATCTTTTTATCTTAGAAAAGATGAGCCTAAAGAGTAATATATGTGATTCAAACCGGTGATCTCACAGTGATAAACTATAACTTCAACTTTTATGTTGCGGCAAAGTGCACCATAACTTGAGAATAGATTGAAAATTTTCAAGCGGATCTTGAGTTAGTAAAAAAAACAATCAATTGAAGATCAGATCCCTATCACTTAGCGTAATGGCAAGCATATTTTATTAGTCACTTTCATATTTAGTCTATATACTTGAGTACTCTAATCTGCCTTCAGCATGCCTTCAGCACAAACTCAACTCAACGGAGTTTGAAAACTTTGACCAAATTACGCAACGTACTCGACATATACAGACAATAATCTCACCTGTCATAAAACGTTTATTAGCTCTAACTTATGCTTTGTTTTTGTTCAATGAAAGAAAATAATAATAACAAGAATATAAATTTTAACGGAAAAGTTTATTACCAAAACAAGTTCCAAAAGCAAAATGAAAAAAAGCATAAATAATAAACTAAATGCAATTCTAATTTTAGTTTTTAACATTGTTTAATTTTAGTTTTAAATTGTTGAGAGTTATGTGTTATAAGAGAGTTTTATTGGGTTTATTTATTAATAATTGTAAATCCTATTTAAACACATATGCTGAATGAAACAACGGGTTTTTGGCATACCTTTCTTTCGATTTAGTATAAAGGCCAAACACTAGCCGTCTCTACCTTTCTCTCTTCTACTTGCATCCTTTGTCTTCTACCCGCATCGTGTGCAAGAGGCACACCTGCGATGCAACACATCCCGTGTCCTGTGCGAGAGACGTACCCAACACTCTCAGCAGCGACACGTCCCACGTCCAGCGCAAAAGACACACCCACCGCACGGAGCACTATAGGATGCTAGTAAGCTTTTTTGAGATATTTAAACATTAATCCAATTTTTGGAATATTTTTTTAGAGCTACCATTTTTGTATGCTGCACAAGCTAAGGAGTTGAATCGTACTCCCTCCATTACGGAGCTGTATGTTTAAACTAATTGGCGCCCAGAGACCGCGCAGTTAGTCTCAGAGCATTCTCGATGGGTTGTTGTGAGTTTAGAAACATAAATTAAAAATTTATTTTGACTATAACTATTGAAAGGGTCAATTAAACATTATTTTTCATTATGCAGGAGGAGTTCGAGTAGTTAGGGAGAAGCACTTGGCCACTCAGGCCCAAACTTCCGCCAACAGTAGTGGTAGTAAGTTAACCACTGCACATTCCGAGTACGAGCTTTGGGCCCAGGCGACATGGAGGAAGATGAGGAGGGTTTATGGCCTTTGAGTGAAGGGTATAGCCTTCGAGGCCGAGCTCTTTTGTGTTCCCGTTCCTAGTTCCCTGAGCTCCTCACAACCAAACCAGGAGGTTCTTGTCAGGCAGGGAGCTGCAATGAACAAAAAGATCAGCAAGTTGTATGAACAGATGCTAGAAGAACAACTTAGATTCAAGGACTCTATAGCGTGCATAACAGACCTTAGCAGATAATCAAGGCAAGCAGTCAATGACATCCGTGTAGGAGTAGGAGAAGGAGGAGAAGGAGGAGGATGGAGATGATGAGTAGTCTTTTCTTATGTTTTCATTTATTTGTAAACATTATGTTGAACATTTGTTGTAGAATTTTTTGGATTAACTTTACTGCTCTTATTTGAGACGATTTGTGACAGTATCTTTATTTTATTAATAATAATGTTTAGAGACTTGATCTGTGATATAGCTATGTTTAACGTGGTATGTGATGTTGAATGTGTTTTTTTGCAGGTCACAGAAATGTAATTAATATTTTAAAAAATATTTTCCAATGTTACATGTTTGCGTCGAATCTGCATCCATTTTCGGACGCAAAATTCAATGCTACATTGACAATAATATTTCATAATTCTATAATATTTTCTGACGCAAATGAGGCGATAATATTCAACGCTAATATTTATCATTCGATATTTTCAAACGCAAATTTCAACGCATTTTTTGCATAAACAAATCTGACGCTAATACAATGCAATAACCGACACAAATTATTTGTGTCAGAAAATTTTGTTGTAAATTGGACGTAAACAACATTACCGGCCCCGGGATTAACAACGAAAAAAATTGAACGTAAATCGAGTGCAAATCCGACGATAACCCTTAAATATTGTCGGATTTGCGTTTGATCTAGCCGGCATAAATATGCTTAATTCCTATAATGTGTTATACTCCTACTGTTTATAATACTTATCATGATTTTATTTTGATATCTTTTCTTCAAATAAATTTTGATTAATAAATAACAATCTCAATCTGAAGGCCGCAAAATATATATGGCATTTTGACTCGATCTCTAATGGATTAAAGTTTGGAGTATATTACATCAATAATCCATTTGTCATTGTTAGGAATCATATGATTTAAATTCTCACCTTCTTATTGCTCAAAAAGGGACTGAAATGCTCTCAATATCAAAGCACTATGGCCAACAAAAACCATATAGGTGGAATGGCTTTTCAATTCACCAAACACTTCATGAACACATCATAATACCCTTCATTTAAACTCTCTTCCAAGACGGCAACATAAATTTTATTCCAAAGTCTAAACTCTCCCCACCGTTGAAAGTTCCCTTTTGAACTCTTACTTTCCCATTCCAATGAAAAAGCTCCATTAAATTTCTTTGACCTTGCACTTTTTGAACTATCATCATGCCATATTAATATTATCACGTGTGATTTGAATTATGTGAATCAATAATATCAATTTCATGACATTCACAGCCTAAATTTAATCAACATACTGAAGCATTCATCACCCCCACAATACTTACACATTGGATGTATGATTATCATTACCAACAGAGAAGTTCCCCAGCGCCGGGTCCTCGTCGAAGTGCCAGAAAGTAAACACATAATTCACATTGGTGACGAGGTCCAGCCCGACCTTCATGTCGGGGAGAAGTTTAAGGCATAAAAGCCAACCCATTTTCAACCACTTCCATTGGATTATAATCATCATCAGTGATGAAAGAAATCGTTAGCTTTTTTGTTTTTATTACAAGCAACAGTCAAAATATTATCTCAAATGAAGTCAAATATTGCCGAATAAGAACTTTTAGTTTTTAAATCCTGCGTTAATATTAAATTCTGTGTATTTTTCTTCTCTGGCAGTTGACATTAGATTTTATTATCTGTTTATATTTATCTACTCCAGTCGACATCACAGCCTTCAATTTTGAACGCTTGTTTACTAAGAAAAATTGTATGAAGATTTAGTGCTTCTTCTGAAAAGGAAATTTTTATGAAGAAGAAGGAAAGTTTGATGAAGAAGAACATCTGCCTGTACATTACATAACCATTTAATTTTAATTTCATCATATTTATTTAATTCAATTGTTAAAGGGATCAAATCTAAAGTTTTTTTTTTTTTTAATGTATTTTGAGTTTGTAATGACTTCTGATGTTTTTTAATGAGCTTATTCAAAATATAATTATATTTCTTTTATTAGTAATTCATGATATATGATTAGCCAGTATATTTGTAACCATTTCATTGTATTTGTAATAGACTCTATGCTCGATTCATATAGAAATGTTCAGTATAATTTAATTTTGTCACTTGGTTATGGTCGTAGCGAAGTGGGCTGGGTACTTTATTAAATAATAAAATGAAATCATCATCATTTAATTAGGATCAACCATTAAAACTACTGAAATCTTTTTAGTATACTTTGTGGGTTCACACAATTTTGGGAGGGATCTTGTGATTTGAGAGGAGGCGGAGCAAGAGAGAGTCCAAGCTCGTCTTACTCTTATGGCTTTTTCTTCGTCCCTTCTTTCAGGAAGCAAGGACTCATCTATTTATATACTTCATAGGATGTCAACTATATTTGCCCACCCCAGTATGTGAGATGGGCAAATTCATAAGCATTATTTTCTAACTTGTTAATCTATATTCCATTCCAATCAATGACAATCCAACTCTTATCACAATGAACAAAAATAACAACACAATTTTTTGAGGCATTTGGTAGCATTCGCTTCGTTAAGTGAAAATGTAATACTGATTTGATATATCTGATTGAGAAGTGGATTATGAATTTTATTCCGCCATCACTGGCGAGGTTCGTCTCTATGGACACACTGATCCGATTTACTGAATTTGATAAATCTATGTTGAGATGATCCTCGCTGAAGAAAGCGATAGTTTCTTTCGAAAGAAGCAAAAATGTCTAGAAGAAGTTGATCAAAGGAAATAAGAGCTTAACAAATATAATATCAAACGAAAAATAAAATGAGGGTAACACACCGAACAGATTGTAAAATAAAAATATAAAAACCATCATCACATTTGTCAACAATTGTTATTGTCAATTCAAGCAGGAAAAAAATAATGATAAGGGGCATTTACAAACAGACCAAGAAATTTTTATGCATCTGCATATCTAACAGTACTCAAACTTTGCTTGTTTACAATTATAACACTGAAATTTTCATATCACATTAAAAGTGATACTGTTTTAAGTTTTAAAAAGTTAAATACATCTTTTCATATATAAAAATAAGATGACAAAGTAAACAATTAAAGTTTGGAAAATGTGCATGCAAATCACACAATTATTATGCATTTACATGTCTCACACCTAAGCTTTCATGTTTAGGTATATAGCAGTTTGTTGCTTTAAAATTATGCAGGAAAATGTGTATTTATATTTTTATGTGATATTACAAACTTGAGTGCTATATGTGTAAATATGAAAGTTTAGGTGTGAGATGTGAATATATAAAAATTGTGTGCAATATATGCAAATGCCCCTTAAGGTTTAGGTGTCTGCTATATAAATGCATAAGAATTGAGTGCAATGTATGTAAATTTCCTAATAAATAAATAACTTTGGCTGCAATTTTTGTCACAAGCAGTAGAGAAAACTTCCAACCAATCAAGAAAAAATTGATTCTAAGGACAAGGAAATCATTGGAATGGTCAAACAAAACCATAGAATATTGAGTAAGACATCTTCAAATGAACCCAAATGGCATCAACAAAGAGAAATAACAGCATTAATAGAAAAAGAACATTACATGTATCCAATAAAACATATAAAAATATAAAAATAAATAAATCTAATTAGTTGATGATGACTTGTGATATGATGAACATTGTTTTGCTTAATAGAAGGAGAAAATTACTATTAAAAATAACATAAATAATGCATCAATCCTTCAAGGATGAAAATGCATGCCACTTGTAAGGAAAAATTTATGAAGAAAAACATGCATTTAGAACTACCACAGTTGCAGGGCCGTGTAAGTCATGAATCCAAAGTGTCCTTGGTCCTATAAGTCTAGTAGGAAACCTCAAAATAACACTAAACTCTAATTTTCTAACCACAAAACAAACCTCTTTTGCTTAGCGAGTATAGTGTCAAAATAGTCTACCGATTATTTATATGAGATCATTTTAGTCCCCGAGTCTATCAAAGTGTCGCATTAGTCCTAAGTTTCTTTTAATATGGGTTGAACTAGTCTATAGGAAGAACTATTTTAACCCATATCAAAAGAATCCAAGAACTAAACTGACACTTTTGTAGATTTTGGGACTAAAAGAGACCCCCACAAAAGTCCATAGACAATGTTGACCTTTTTCCCTTTGCTAAACTTTAATAAGCTCTACTCAGATGTATAAATCATCTAAAAAGAAAATGATGTATCACCTGCGATTTGCTACTATGAAGGAAGTAAAGATTGTCAATCTTCTTTTCCCTCATCAAAATTATTACGCCCCCCAAAAACATATAAAACTCTGCCGTTATTATTTTGATCTGAATCATTTATATCCAATTATCTTATAGGTAATATCATTACTCATGAAAACATGTTCACCATTGCAGATCTATATGAGATTAACCAATCTCTACGAACGGGTCATGTGATATAAACATATATAATCAAGAACCCAATCTTTAGTTGAAGAAACAAAATAATGCTACTAAAAGCGAAATACCATCTTTCATGTGGAATGCAAACAATTGTTGCTTTAAACGGAAGCGATTTGTAAAAAACTTAGTAATGCATAAAGATTCCAACTTTTATGACAACACATGTACAATGTGCTCTTAATTGCTACCCTTCGAAGAATCGTCTCCCAAACTTACGATGATTGAACCAGGAGCTCTTGGATTCATCTATGATCCCTCATCCGCATAAATTAGGGAATCTAAACCTTCAAAACTTTAAGGAAGCCCTATTCGGACAAAGATGCTCTCATTTTCATTTACCAAATGTTAAAATAATTATTCCAATTGAATATTCAGAACTTATATTTAGTAGTGTCGGCAGAAGGCTCTGATGATCCCATCTCCTAGTTTTAAATTGACAATGTTGGTTTGATACCATTTATTGGATAAGAACTACCCAAAGAATTTCATTTGAAAGCACCAAAAAGAGCAAATAAATTTAACTTAAAAGAAAGAAAACTAACATTTGCATGCACAAAGTAAACAAAAGAACAAGAACAACAAGTTTTATGTGGTTCAATCCAAATTGACCAGCATACACAAAGCGATAAAGCAAAGACAGTTCTATTATCAAAATATTGATAACAATTTGAGAAGAGAAACAATATTAATAAAACTTCCTACTCACAAAGTAAATGAGAAAGTGTGGAAAAAATCTTAATAAGTTGGAACGATTTTTTATAAAGAAAGCCGAAAAAGAAGAAGATAATTTTTCCCACCAACTTCCCACCAAATCTCCAAGAGAANTGTGGTACCGCTCACCTACCACATCTCACCTACCGTTCACCTACCGCTCACCTACCTCCCACCTGCCACTCTCTTGCTTCTATAAATAGAGAGGGTGTTGGGTTTAGGAGAGCAAGGGAAGAGATCTTAAGCTACCACAAAGGAGAAGAGAATAACTAGAGAGCTAGAGAGGAAGAGAGCATCTTGAGGCCTTGTATCAAGGTGTCGCTTGAGAGAGAGANCCGCTCACCTACCTCCCACCTGCCACTCTCTTGCTTCTATAAATAGAGAGGGTGTTGGGTTTAGGAGAGCAATGGAAGAGATCTTAAGCTACCACAAAGGAGAAGAAAATAACTAGAGAGCTAGAGAGGAGGAGAGCATCTTGAGGCCTTGTATCAAGGTGTCGCTTGAGAGAAAGGCCATAGATGGAAGATGAAGACTCATCTCTATGTATAAGCAATGTATTCTCCATTTCTTTTGCCTTATTGAACTGTTTGATTGATTCCCTCCCGTAGACGTAGATCCAGTTGGATCGAACCACGTAAACGAT
>JXCR01084063.1:88155-131661 GCA_002079205.1 Phalaenopsis hybrid cultivar | reverse complement strand
GAAGTTATACTGATAGAACCTATTTCAGGTTCCGGGATCGTTACGTCCCCGTTCTTGAAATTCCCCTCAAGCAAGTCCTTAAAACTGCATTAATCCTCTATGGTGTGTCCAATGAATTTGAGGTAGGGGACATATCTCAAATGTCATTTCTTATTGACCTCGTCTGATTTCTTTGGCTTTGACAATCTGAACTCGGGCTTCTTAATCAAATCCTGAAACATCTTTGTTACTGCCTCATCCTTGAAGAGATATACCTTGTTTAACAGTTCGGTCATAGACCGACCCTACCTTCCATCCATCCGATGCTGCTTTTGCTAGGTTGAATATCAATTGTGTTGTTTATTGTACCGCAGTTGATGTTAGTAGATCTGTCGCGGTGACTCAGCTTGGATCTGCATCGACTGGCTTACCCCTGTCAACTGCTGCCAGTGTCTCTGATCTCCTTTCAGATGTCTTTGTTGGCTTCGGCTCGTCCGCCCCTTTCGATAATTCAAGTTAGTTGGCCTCTCTTTGCAGGCTTGTAGCTTCGCTAAGTAGCTTCTCAAAAGGTTTGATCGTAAGTCCCTTGAGTAAGAAACCTACTGGACTATGGATGTTTTGTAGTAGAATTTCGATTGCATGTTGCTCTTGAAGCTGTGGTTCGCACTTCATGCTGAGGTTTTTCCACTGCAGGATATAATCTACTAACGTTTCAATCAGTTTCTGTTGCTCGACCACGAGATCACCAATGGTGACATGGTGTTGAGCTCCGACAAACCGTGGGATAAAAAGGTTTACCATTTCTGTAAGCGTCTTTATCGAGTCGTTGTGTAATTCTATAAACCAGTCAAAAGTGATTCCTGAAAGACTGCTCACAAACTAATGGAATAATAGCGCATCACTACCCCTGTGTTGTAGCAACTTGCTCGAAAGCGTGCAATATGCTGTTGGGGGTTTCCAGTCCATCAAAAATTTCGAACAAAGGTGATACAAAACCCTTGGAATATTGGATGACATCAAATTCCTTCGAGTAAAGTCTACCCACTAGAATCAATGCCTCTCCTTTTTCGATCCAAGATTTCTCTCACCTATTGTTCCACCATTTGTTTAACGTCATTTTCCGACATTGGACCCTGAACTGAATCCTTCTTCTATCGTTCATTGGAGGTGAGCTCTTTTCTACAACATAAATGGTCTCTGACTGGCGTATTTCCGGAAGTTTCATCTGCGGTGATTGTGACTATCTTTTCATTGTAATCATAGCGGTTGTCATTTCTTTAATTTTCTTCTCGAGACGGTTGTTCTACTTGTCCCTTTACTGTATGGTCTTTTGTCACTCATCCATGGCGTTCTCCTCACCAGAAGACGGAGCGTCGCACGCAGATAATGTGGCCCAGGTCTCGATGACGTTGATTTCTGCAAATCAGNGGCGTTTTCCTCACCAGAAGACGGAGCGTCGCATGCAGATAATGTGGCCCAGGTCTCGATGACGTTGATTTCCGCAAATCACCTTCCGTGTAATCTGCTAGGTCATAATTTTCTTCTTTAATGTCTTCTCTGATCTTTAGAAAGTTGCACAATATTGACTTGGAGTTTTTTCTAGGCAGACTCAATTGACTTTCCTTTGATAACTTTAAGGTCAATATGAAGTTTTCAAGAAACATCATTTAGTTCCTCGAGCATCGGTGTCATTGTGTGGAAGTTAATTAAATCAACCGAACTCATATTTACAAGACCCCTTTTTTTTTTAGGTTCTTTCAAATATTTTTTCGGGATCGTTACATTTCCACCTTTGAAATTCCTCTCAAGCCAATCCTTGAAGCTAAAACAATTTTCTATGGTGTGGCCGAGCAACAGGTGGTATGGGCAATATTGGGGATGATCCTTCTTGTTAGTCTCCTCTGGCCTTTTCAGCTCTAGTAGTTTAAATTTTGGTCTCATCAGCAAGTCGTGGAACATCTTCGTCACGAACTCCTCTTTAAATGGGTATACCTTGCATAACTGTTGATTCTTTGTTAAAATTTTCTGTCAGCAGGATGCAGACTCCTTTCAANCAACTGGTGGTATGGGCAATATTGGGGATGATCCTTCTTGTTAGTCTCCTCTGGCCTTTTCAGCTCTAGTAGCTTAAATTCTGGTCCCATTAGCAAGTCGTGGAACATCTTCGTCACGAACTCCTTCATAATTAATTTTTGTTCATTTGATGTCAGATTCTTTCTCAACTCTCCCCATTTGTTTATAAAGTTATTGCCTCTCCAGCCATTTTAAAATTAAACAACAAAATCTGAAAGTAGATAGATTTATGGAATTTAAGCCCTCATTCTCCAGCGCAACTTCTTCCACATTCATTCATTCTTGTTCTTAATAATCTCTTTTTGGGCTCCAAAAGACCATGCTCCACCCTTTCTTAAGATAAAGGATGAGATAGTTTTACGTGAAGTTTCAGGTCAAATTTTCATATGTTAAACGAGATTGTAGATTAGATAATGCCTAGAGATTTTGTCCATATTTTATGAAGACTATAAGATCTAAAGTTTGAGATTTCCCATGGTTCTCGATAATGGAAAAATACTTTTGATTAAAACTAATCATTAGGTGTTAAGTGATTAGGTTTAGTATGCAGGAGTGGCAAATATTGGATTGTGGGGAGAATGATGATGAACCCGACTAGGATCCTATGGTTTCGTTGCCCTGGATTATCTTAGCCCCTAGTCTACTTTGTTAGAGGAGATAGTCGACCCATCCTGATTAAATAATTTTTATCAGTAATCACTGAATGATTCATCTAGGGGAACCTTGTAGACCTAGTGTAGATATTTGTCTTAGGGGATAAATTGAAGTTGACTTTAGCTAACATGGAGTTTAGTGCCCTATCAGACATACCTTATGATTCACAACTCAAAGGGGTTAAAGTTATTGGGAAAAATATAGAAATAGCAGTGCCTACAATATAGTAGAACATATTGGCCAAACCACCGAGTAGAGGACTTCAGTTGTAATCGGTTTTTTGTGGAACCGATTGACCAAACTGCATGATAGAAGACTCGAGTCACATCTTTACTGGCCTGGGATTATTTTAAGTATGAATGCAGTAATATAATTAATACAATAATAGCTCTATGTGAGCCTACGTTAATGTCGAATTTGTCACCCTCAACAAAATGACGTGGATGGTTGACGAGCTTTGCTCATTAGCTTTAGGTGATAGAATTTCACATGAATATTTTTATATTTTATAAATTGAAAACTTGATTTTGAATAGATGCACCAATGACTAGGGATATAGATTTATCATTAAAGGGAGAGGAAGAAAATAGGATAGTCAAAGATTAACAAGGCTAGAAGTTGTCCAAGGAGATGTAAGAAAAATAGAATTAGTACCACATACAATAGTCAACAAGAAAAACAACAACAACAACAAAGCCTTAATCCCACTACGTGGGGTCGGCTACATGAATCCTTTTTCAACAATAACAACAACCCTTAATCCCACTATGTGGGGTCGGCTACATGAATCCTTTTTCTCCATTGCGTCCTATTTAGTGTCATATTTTCATTTACTTTGGTCGGCCATATGAATAAGAAACAACAACAACAACAAAGCCTTAATCCCACTACGTGGGGTCGGCTACATGAATCCTTTTTCAACAATAACAACAACCCTTAATCCCACTATGTGGGGTCGGCTACATGAATCCTTTTTCTCCATTGCGTCCTATTTAGTGTCATATTTTCATTTACTTTGGTCGGCCATATGGAATCCTTTTTCTCCATTGCGTCCTATTTAGTGTCATATTTTCATTTAGTTCTAGTAAATTAGGATCATTTTTAATACAATAAGCCCAAGTCTTCCTAGGTCTACCTCTGCCTTTCTTAACACAAATCGAATTCAACATCTACTCTCCTAATCAGATCATCAGATGGTCGACGTTTAATGTGACCAAACCATCTAATACCATCTACTCTCCTAATCAGATCATCAGATGGTCGACGTTTAATGTGACCAAACCATCTAAGATGGATCTACTCTCCTAATCGATCATCCTACCTCTGCCTTTCTTAACACAAGTCGAATCTAAAACATCTACTCTCCTAATCAGATCATCAGCTACCTCTGTCTTTCTTAACACAAGTCGAATCTAGAACATCTACTCTCCTAATCGGATCATCTAATGGTCGCGTACAATGACACAAGCCAAATCTAAAACATCTACTCTCCTAATCGGATCATCTAATGGTCGACGTTTAATAAATAAGGCGAATCTAAAACATCTACTCTCCTAATCGGATCATCAGATGGTCGACGTTTAATGTGACTAAAACATCTACTCTCCTAATCAGATCATCAGATGGTCGACGTTTAATGTGACCAAACCATCTAATACCATCTACTCTCCTAATCAGATCATCAGATGGTCGACGTTTAATGTGACCAAACCATCTAAGATGGATCTACTCTCCTAATCGATCATCCTACCTCTGCCTTTCTTAACACAAGTCGAATCTAAAACATCTACTCTCCTAATCAGATCATCAGCTACCTCTGTCTTTCTTAACACAAGTCGAATCTAGAACATCTACTCTCCTAATCGGATCATCTAATGGTCGCGTACAATGACACAAGCCAAATCTAAAACATCTACTCTCCTAATCGGATCATCTAATGGTCGACGTTTAATAAATAAGGCGAATCTAAAACATCTACTCTCCTAATCGGATCATCAGATGGTCGACGTTTAATGTGACTAAACCATCTAAGACGACTTTCTCTAATTTTGTTCGTCACAGGAGCTACACCAACCCTATCACAAATATATTCATTTCTCTAAAACCTCTACTCTCCTAATCGGATCATCAGATGGTCGACGTTTAATGTGACCAAACCATCTGGACGACTTTCTCTAATTTTGTCTGTCACAGGAGCTACACCAACCCTATCACGAATATATTCAGTCCGCCNGATGCTGCTTCTAGGCTGATCAAATCTTCATGAAAATCCATTAGATGTGATGACTTTGAATCAATGACCTGATACTCATGGTAAATTTAGATTAGTTAACAAAAAATAATGCCAGGTGATCACGAAGATGTAGAAAAGCAAAATATCACACAAAGTAAAATACTCAAATAATTGAGTTATTNAGAGAAGGGAAAAGAAGACCTCAAAAATGAGGTCAACAATGTCCTAATTTCCACTGAAAATTTGTGCTCAAAATTGAACTCACACAGAGGGAACTAGAGCGGGAAAATGGTGGGCTTAAACTGAGGAGGTCCTAGGGAGTCTCTGGAAGCAAATTTACAGAGTTTCCTTAAGAAAATTCAGCTCTCCCCCATTGGCCATGGAGGTGAACTTTAAATAAAATGGCCTAGGCTGACTGCCAGGGCCAATTGGGGGGTGGAAAATATTGCTTATGTGGAGGGCAAAGAAGCCTTAAAGAGTAGTTGAGCTGATTTGGCCTCTAAGTTTTAATTGGGTTGAATTTGTGGGTGGTGGCTCAAGGTTTAGCCATTTTTTGGTCTCCAAGGTGGTTGGACGACCAAGGAGTGGTCACCTCCTGGCTCAGAAAGGTCAGGGGGTGGCTAATGATGGTTAACTCCCTATGGTAAGTGATAATGGTGGAGATATTTTAAGTTAAGTCCAAAAATTGGTTAAATTCCCTTAATTTGGGGATCCATTGGTCCATAACATGCTTTGGTGGATTTAGGGTAGTTTAACCTGGTCTTTAGGAGGAACTTAGTGGATGTGGTATCATTGTCTTGGTGGTCTAGACATGGCTAAGTCAAATTTGGTTAAAGGGTTTAATTTGGGTCAAAATGGCTAGATGTTGGGTTTAAGTTAGGTTATCCATGTCAATTGGCCCAATTGATTGATAAATTTGATGTAGATGATTGTAATTAAGAGTTTAGAAAAGATTTGGAGTGATTTTGAGTTGGTTTGAGGGTTCAATTTGGAGGATTTTGATCATTTGGTCAATTTGGGCATGTTGGGCTAGACGCGGGTCTAGATTAGACTAGGCTTTGGCTAAGTACTAATTGATTATTTAAATTGGTCAATAAGAACATCATGAAGAGTTTTAAACATAAATTGGGTACCAATTTTGGGGCTAAGGTAATCAATTTGGTGGGATTTTAAGGTATGGCCAATTTAGGGCAAAATTGGGGCTTTTAGACTTACGTCAAAATTAAATGAAATTGAGGCCTCATCAAGGCCAATTGAAGGTCAAGTTTGAAGTATAGGATTTTTATGAAGATTTTTCAACATAAATTGTGGCAAATTGAGTAGGTTATGGGGTTCAATTTGGTGAGATTAAGTCATGTAGCCAAAATTGGGGGTTTGACATAGTTCAAAATTGGGCTCAAAACATGGGCCAATTAAGCTTGGATTTGGTTTAAATTGGTCATATGAAAGGTGAATTTAATTTTAGGATTGATATTGAAGAAAATTGGGCCCAAATTGGTGGACATTTGAGGTGAATTTGGGGAAATCAAGCCTTTAAAGATAATTTGGGGGTTTTGGTCAAAATGGTCAAATTGGCCAAATTGGGTTCAATTGAAGGGTCCAAATCGGTTTTGGAGACATTTGGAGTGATTTTGGTTGTTTTGGAAAAGTTCGGGGTGCCAAGTGTATTTTTGTAATTTTGGCAATTTGAGTGTATTTTGGTAATTTTGGGTGATTTTGGGCAATTTGGGTATTTTCAAAAGGTTTGAAATGATTTTTGAACAAGTTTGAATGTTTTGGGTGAATTTGAGGATTTTGACCAAATTTGAGATTCGATNTAAAAACCGAGCCCCACATATACTTCTCAAACCATAAAAAATGGTTTCCAACATGTATTTAAATAGAGGCAATAAGGGGAGTACAAAACAAAGCCCATAAATATCAGATAAATCTATGTGCATCCACTTCAAACTGAAGAAACCTGAGAGACTCAAAACAAAAGCCCCTATCATTTAATAAGTTCAAAATTTTCTTTCGAACACAGTATGAATGAAAAGCTTAGAACAGAGCCTTCAACATTAAGTAAATCCAAAGTTCTTGTTCGAATAGGTGATAAACAAGAAGCTTAGAACAGAATCTCTAAAATCAGACAACTCCAACTGCATTGATTTCAAACTGAAGACAACCAAGAAGCTCAAAACAAAAGCCCCAATTAATCAAATAAATCCATAAATCTCCATGTTAAAACAATGTAGCTAGAAGATGGTAATAAAAAAAAAAAACTAAAACACTTCTCGAAGTTTCAATATACTTTCCTAGTCAAGAGAAACCGCAGCCCAAAGGCTATAACAACTCAAAATTTTTGTATAAAGCCAATGTAGTAACGAAAACTACTAACCAGTACTCAACATAAAGAACCCACAAATAAGGACTCACGGCTAGGGACAACAAATGAAGAAAACCATCAACCAATGATTCCAAAAATGACTAAAGATCCAGCCACAACCAGACTATAACCAAGCCCAACAAAGGACAAGAGCATAATATAACTTCCTCAAAATTGAGCTTAGTCTTAAGCCAAACCCATCCCAATATAGAGCTAAATCGAGCCCAGCAAATGAGCAAAATAACGAGCCACCACCAAGCTAAAGCCGAGCCACCAAAGAGGTACCCAAATTATTAAACATTTTCAATACTTAAATTTGAATGAAGGGAGCATCAAGAAGCAGAACCAAGCCCAGCATAAGGGGTAAGCCGAACTACCAAGAAGAAACAAAACCAAGCTCTAAGTTGATATTCCAAAAACATCAAAATACTCCAATGGTTGATATTTGAGTAAAGGGACAACAGGAAGCACGAAATCAAACTCCCAAAATTAAATGAATCCACAGATCTTCATTTCAAAAAAGAGAATAATCGAGAAGCTTAAAACAAAATCTCCAAAATCAAGCAAAACCAAATGCCCAACCAAGGAGCTTGAAACAGAATCCCTTATGAATCAAATAAATCCAAGTATCTCTATGCTAATGTAATGCAATGAGAAAACAATAATTAAAAGAATTAAAATATTTTCTTAAGGTCTTAATATATCTTTCTAGCAAAAGAAACCCTGGTTCAGAGGCTAAATAATCCATAAATTCCAAAAACCCATGCAGCGAGGAGAGCTATAAGTTTAAAAAAAAGAATCCAAATAGATGTTCACAAGAAAGTTTTATTTCTCCGTCAAAGAGATAATCAAACTAATATCTCAATCCCATCTGATCTATCCATTTCATAATTCAGAAGATATTATCGCATAGACAATCAATCTAGAGATTAAACAACATTCTAGAAATAAATAAAGCCTAACCTTAACTCCTTGCTAATACCAGAATAAGAAGAGTAAGAGAATCCTGGAACAGAAACTCCCAACAGAGAAAGAGCTATCATTACTGTGTTTCTCCAAAATCTCCAAGGAAAAAAATCGCACACAAATGCTTCCCTCAAAGGGGTATTTATAACCATGGAGAGGGCTAGGGCTCACCGGCGGTGAAAAAAAAGGGGTGACAAGAAACACCTCAAAGGGAAAAGAGAGCATTCAAATTCAAGAACGAGTAGTTTACCAGACTCGTTTAGGTGGGAAAATCCGTTACAACGGGCTACCGGCAAGGCTAACAGTGATGAGGGCTAGGAAAAGGAAGGGATGACCGACAAACTGGCAAGGGGACTCCACGGTCCAGCTAGGGCAGAGAATAGATGTGTGAGGGAGAGTTTAGATTTAGGATAATAAAACTCTATTTTTTTTTAAAAGAATTTTTTTTTTATTTTTTTTTAAAGAAAATATCAAATTATGCTAAATTAATTTGTGTGCGGTGCCCTAACAAAATGAGTGTGCCCCTAGCTAAAATTGACGTCCCGGATGCAATAACGCAGTCCGTTTTGTCATCTGTAATCATCCGGACAAATTCGTTGTCGATCGCATCAAATTAACTTCGATTTGCATGTGGCACGACAAATGAAATTATTTTGACCCGGTCGGAGCCATTTAACGAGTATATTATTGACCGGTCCTCACATAAGTGACAACCAAAGTCAAACTTATCACTCATAATGGCAAGTCAGACATCGCACACGTCATGGTGTCCACCAATGTCTTTTAAATTTCTAGAGGAGTTCAGTTTGAGCTTCAATATGTCGGTTTTTTAATCGACTCAATTTAATGTTGAGGATCTGAAACTATCCATATTAAACTTCAAAGAGCAAAGAAATGACTCAAATTTATAAAAGGAGGGTGAGTCCCAGTCTAGTCCTCTAAGAGAGTCAAAACAAAGAAATCTTAAGGCTAGATCCTAGGTTATCTAGAGAAGGGAAAAGAAGACCTCAAAAATGAGGTCAACAATGTCCTAATTTCCACTGAAAATTTGTGCTCAAAATTGAACTCACACAGAGGGAACTAGAGCGGGAAAATGGTGGGCTTAAACTGAGGAGGTCCTAGGGAGTCTCTGGAAGCAAATTTACAGAGTTTCCTTAAGAAAATTCAGCTCTCCCCCATTGGCCATGGAGGTGAACTTTAAATAAAATGGCCTAGGCTGACTGCCAGGGCCAATTGGGGGGTGGAAAATATTGCTTATGTGGAGGGCAAAGAAGCCTTAAAGAGTAGTTGAGCTGATTTGGCCTCTAAGTTTTAATTGGGTTGAATTTGTGGGTGGTGGCTCAAGGTTTAGCCATTTTTTGGTCTCCAAGGTGGTTGGACGACCAAGGAGTGGTCACCTCCTGGCTCAGAAAGGTCAGGGGGTGGCTAATGATGGTTAACTCCCTATGGTAAGTGATAATGGTGGAGATATTTTAAGTTAAGTCCAAAAATTGGTTAAATTCCCTTAATTTGGGGATCCATTGGTCCATAACATGCTTTGGTGGATTTAGGGTAGTTTAACCTGGTCTTTAGGAGGAACTTAGTGGATGTGGTATCATTGTCTTGGTGGTCTAGACATGGCTAAGTCAAATTTGGTTAAAGGGTTTAATTTGGGTCAAAATGGCTAGATGTTGGGTTTAAGTTAGGTTATCCATGTCAATTGGCCCAATTGATTGATAAATTTGATGTAGATGATTGTAATTAAGAGTTTAGAAAAGATTTGGAGTGATTTTGAGTTGGTTTGAGGGTTCAATTTGGAGGATTTTGATCATTTGGTCAATTTGGGCATGTTGGGCTAGACGCGGGTCTAGATTAGACTAGGCTTTGGCTAAGTACTAATTGATTATTTAAATTGGTCAATAAGAACATCATGAAGAGTTTTAAACATAAATTGGGTACCAATTTTGGGGCTAAGGTAATCAATTTGGTGGGATTTTAAGGTATGGCCAATTTAGGGCAAAATTGGGGCTTTTAGACTTACGTCAAAATTAAATGAAATTGAGGCCTCATCAAGGCCAATTGAAGGTCAAGTTTGAAGTATAGGATTGTTATGAAGATTTTTCAACATAAATTGTGGCAAATTGAGTAGGTTATGAGGTTCAATTTGGTGAGATTAAGTCATGTAGCCAAAATTGGGGGTTTGACATAGATCAAAATTGGGCTCAAAACATGGGCCAATTAAGCTTGGATTTGGTTTAAATTGGTCATATGAAAGGTGAATTTAATTTTAGGATTGATATTGAAGAAAATTAGGCCCAAATTGATGGACATTTGAGGTGAATTTGGGGAAATCGGTTCTTTAAAGATAATTTGGGGGTTTTGGTCAAAATGGTCAAATTGGCCAAATTAGGCTCAATTGAAGGGTCCAAATTGGTTTTGGAGACATTTGGAGTGATTTTGGATGTTTTGAAAAAGTTTGGGGTGCCAAGGGTATTTTTTGTAATTTTGGCAATTTGAGTGTATTTTGGTAATTTTGGGTGGTTTTGAGCAATTTGGGTATTTTCAAAAGGTTTGAAATGATTTTTGAACAAGTTTGAATATTTTGAGTGAATTTGAGGATTTTGACCAAATTTGAGAATCGATGGTGTTTAGGTAATTTGGGTAGGTTTGGGGGTGAAAGGTCAAATTGGGTATTTTGGTAGGGTTGGGGTATCAACCACCCTACATGACCTATGAACCAATGGAATCCTCATTTGGGTCCTCTATGTATTGGTCTTAGCTAAATCCTAGCCTAGGGCTAGTGGGTTTAGGGGACCATCTACACGAGTCTCCCACAGGATCAAGGGATCAAAGTCAACAAATATTGAGTTTAGGGTTGTGAGGGATTGTGAGTGAAAGTGAGTGCCTTAGCTTCAGCACCCAGGGTCAACCCTAAGGGCAAGCAATCCTTTGGGAACTCACCTTGAGCTCCCTTATATTGACCCCACCGACTAAGTGCTAGAGGTTATGAACAATATGTGAAACTTCAAGTTGAGCAAGGAGGAGTGTAGAATTTCGAACGGTGAGGGTTTCTTTTCTAGTTTTCTAAGAATAGTCAACAGGAAAGTCCTATGGCTAGACCCTAGGCAACTAAAGAGGAAAAACTAAACCTCAACCAAAAGTGAGGTCAACAGGTTTTGCGCTAAGGTATTACATCATTTGCAAGGAAGTGGTTTTCATTCATAGATAACTAGTTGTAAGAACTCTTTAACATTAATCAAGATCTTAAAGAAATCAACAAAAAAATGAATTTAGTGTTAATTTGAATCTTAATTCTAGCAAAAGTAAGCCTAAAGCATTATGCAGTGAATGGGTCTACAACTAAGCTGATAATGATTTTTAAAACAATTTTAGAAATCTCGTTCTCAAACCAACAACAGGGGAGATTAGAAAGCTTAAGCCAAAAGGGAATCTCCTTAAAAATATTTTTTTATGAGCCTAAACACAGATCCAATATTTTAAAAATAAAAGGCCTATAATAAACTAGTAGCCTTAAGATAATACTAAATCCAAATCTTCCATGCAATTAAGTCTAAATACAAAAAAAAAAATGATCTGTAAGAGATCCAAGATCGACAATACCTCATAGCGGCCATAGCTTATTTATATATTGAAGAAGAGCACCGGAATGGACGTTTCCCCATAGCGTAATAACCAATGATAGGTTTGACATTTTGGATCCCTCTTCAATTTCCTCTATTTTGTACCAGAGAAGCCCATGTATGAACAAGGATTGATTTTACTTTCACACTTAGCTACTCTAGGGTGGGGAGTAGGACCAGGTGGAGAAGTTATTGATACTTTCCATACTTTGTATCTGGAGTACTCCACTTAATTTCCTTTGCAGTCTTAGGCTTTGGCGGTTTTTATCATACACTTCTAGGACCTAAAACTCTTGAAGAATTCTTTCCATTCTTCGGTTATGTATGGAAATATAGAAATAAAATAACTATAATTTTGGGTATTCACTTAATTTTATTAGGTATAGGTGCTTTTCTTCTAGTACTCAAGGCTCTGTATTTTGGAAATTCTATAAGGTTGAATAAAAATTTGATTTATCCTTTATTTAAATTAAGTTTAAATTTTAGTATAATTGTATGCTCAGTGTGTGACTCGTTAGTTTTTTCTTTAGAATTGAGAATTGAAACTGAAAAAAAAATAGGCTGACCACNACATTTCTCCTCCTAAAGAAGATTCACATAAGCAGGTTAAGTAAAACAAATTGACGTCGACCACCGCGGGTTAACCTTGGCTCCCGTTGCCCTTCGGCCAACTCCGGATGCCGTCGCCACCCTCCTGAAAACTCTAGCTCTCACCACCACCCTCCAGCCAGCTTAGGACCCCGTCATGTTAGGCCAACTCTGACCGCCATCGCCACAGGCACCTCCGACCAGCCATCTTGGTGCTTCATGATCCCTCACGACCAAATTCCTTCAAATCAATCGTCTCTAAGACCGAACCTTACCCCGTCGTCCCGTTCTGTAAACTTTCGCTTGTTCTAGCCCGGACTCCGGACATAGCTCTATGTGCGGACTCCAAACCGCTTGTGTGGAAAATGTTATTTTGAGGTTATTTAAATAGAATTGCGAGATTATTTCGTGGTTATTTAGGGGTTGTTGAAGAGAAAACTAAATATTGCACTTCAATAATTCTGAAATAACACCGTGGAGGTTATTTTGGAGTTATTAAAGTAAAATATATGAGTTTGTCTTCAATAACACTGAAATAACCCCAAAATACCCTCCACGGTGTTATTGAAGTGAAATACATGTGTTTCTCTTCAATAACACCGAAATAACCTTCTCGGTTCCACTTCAATAACCCGAAATAACCTCAAAATAATCTCCATGATGTAGCACACGTGACGACATATTATTGTATTCCACGCGTAAAGCTACGTCAGGAGTTTAGACAAAAAATTTTCCCCTCCGAATGTTCCTGTGATTCCTTTAGGGTGCTGTGCTTGAGTCTGCTTTCAACTTTTTCTCTTGTTGCTGCAGCCCCATATCTGCCTAAGCCAGTGACCTTGCCCCTTTTGTAACATTGATGTTGTGTGAATCATTTCAATTGCTGCAGCTCGAGTCTGTTGCACATGTCCTCGCTCAATCCAGAGGCGGGAGACTCGATTGTGTAGGAAACTCAGCAATCTTTTTTATCTTTTATTTCAGGGCCACTAATCACTCTCCATGGATGACAATCACCCCTTTATGGGCCAAAAACGCTCCTCCAATCTCGATTTGATTTGACTCACATATCCTTCTAATTTCTCCTCCAAAGCATCAACTTTCTTAGCCGTCATTACCCTAAGGTACGACTCTGATACCAATTTGGTAGGAACATGACAAGTTTCCATAGAGATTAGGGCAAAATGAAATATTTTACTCCTCCCGCACAAAACAATAAGATCCCAAATACATAAAAGATAAACCTACAAATTGAGAGGTAGGTAGATCTTAACACTTAAAATTCAAGGCAACAATCACATATCTTAACATTAATCATATTAAGCCCTAGTTATACCGAACAATATAACTAACAAATGACTAAATTACCCTTTTAGTGTTCTGCCTAAAATAAGTCTTAAAATTATTTAACAGGCCAGCGTGAGTTCAGTGAAACCACTCGACTCTTTAGAGCATGAGGCGAAAGGCAACGTAGGCGCCAGCACATCAACTTAAAAAAACTTCTTCACCTGGTTAAATAGGTTGCCCCCTCTTTCTCAAAGATGTCTCCAATACACCCCCTTCTCTCTCTCTCTCTCTCTCTCTGATCCTCTATATATATCGNTTTACAATTCTTATGATAATTCATTATTGTTGAATATAGTAGTAAAGCCCTCTAAATCTTGCTCCTTGACCATTATCCAATCTTTTAATAGATGCAAGGGATGCAGATAATGTTTTACATCAATTTACCTTTTATCATTTTAATAAGATACTTATTCTCCCTTTTTATACTTAATTACACTTATACTATATGATGTAATTGAAGTTTTGTGCAAATGCATTTGTTAAACTTGATCTCTTTACGCGAATTAAGAACACGAAGTCCACTTATTTGAACAAAATAAGTTCTATCAATCAGAAGAAAGGTTTATCTTGCAATAGGCACGTTCTTGTCACCATACCTTAGTTTTATTGATCTAATTTCTTTTAATTGCTTAAGTTTTATCTGGTTGTTTTATTATTAGAGCCTTCCAAAGCCGAGCTCAATGTATTTCTTTATTTTCCTAGTAATTTTTTTAAATAAAAATATTGCTTTTTCTTAAATAACAGCTTAATTTTATATTAAATAAATATCTGTCATATATTTAATTAATTGCAATTTATTTATAGTAGATTTTCATACATATTATTAACTAAGGTAACAAATATTTCTGATTCCATTATCAACATTAACCGTATTCTAATTCTTTGGGATATGTTTGTGTTTTATACATTCAGTGCAAAAATAGTACTTCAGAAAGGCTGTGTGTTAATTTGTAAAAAATTTATGTAGTTTGTTTTATCATAGAATATAGTGTTAGGTTAAATAGGCTTTTCGAGTCAAGAAGAAAATAACAAATAGCAACTAATCATGAGTAAACTTTCCACCGCCAGATAACAGAAACAGGATAAGTGGAACAATTTCAAAAAAATACCAAAGAGAAAATAACCATAGCGCCACAAACACAAAAACATACCTTACACAGATAATGCATAAGAGTCATCTTGTTGTCAACAGCACGAGTATCTGTTAGCTTGAGAAGGCTATCTAGTCGGAAACCAACAGCAGCGCCTATAGATTCGAGACACCATTAATACTTATTTTGAGGAGATAGCATGGCGTTAGCTATGTGGGGTGTAATAGCAAAATAACCGAAAAAAAAATACATTACGAGTACAAAATACAAAATACCATTTAAAGATATCTAGAAAGGCTCAATAGGATAGCTTAAAAATTCAGTATACAAATTTATGGAGCAACTCATGAAAATAAATAAATAAATAAATCTTCAATAGCAATACTAAATAAATAAGCAGTATGATATGAGATGAATAGCCAAACTTCAGCAAATGTTTAAAGGTTGCACCTGTTCAAGATGAACCAGGGAGCATTGCAAACCACTTATGGTACCAATATTTATAAGTGCACTTCACGTGCAAAGCAAGGCAAAGCGCTTGATGCCTACTTCACTTTGCTAAAGCGCGCTTCGAAGCGTCCAAACTAATTGGCCCGTTTATGGTTTAAATAGAGTAAATAAAGGCTTCTATTCGGTGTTCAAAAGAGTGCAAGGAGCAGACGGTCGTGTTTAAGAGTTCAAGGAGCACAAGGGAGCCAAGCATAGTCTTCGACTATGGCCCATATTTCAAAGCACACTTTAAACATAGCGGTCTTCCTATATTTTTGGCCTAGACTTCAACTTAGACAATCATGCCTCTCAATTCTTATGTATTTACATATCTAATACCTACAAAATGTGAAATGAATCTATTCGTGAAAGGGTTGGTGTAGCTGCAGTGGCTAACAAGATTAGAGAGAGTCGTCTTAGATGGTTTGTTCACATTAAATGTCGAGCATCTGATGATCCGGTTAGGAGAGTAGATGTTTTAGATTCGACTTATGTTAAGAAAGACAGAGGTAGACCTAAAAAGACTTGGGCATGTTATATCAAAAATGATCTTAATCTATTAGAATTAAATAGAAATATAACACTTAATAGAACACAATGGAGAAAAAGGATTCATGTAGCCGACCCCACTTAGTGAGATAAAGGCTTGTTGTTGTTGTTGTATATTTTGGTGTTAAACATGTAAATACATAGGAATTGGGGGGATATGTATGTAAATGCTCATTTTTAGGCAATGAGGATGAACAAAAAAAGATTGGGTTTTAGAGAAAATTTTAATTAATACCAAAATATTTTATTTCATTTTTTTTTAATTTTCAAAAGAAATAAACATTCTCTCTCAATGTTTGTCGATATTGTACTATATTCTTTTCTATTTTATATCAACATTTAGATTATATTTTATATTTTATAATTGTTCATGAATGTAATTGTACATTAATAGTTTTACATAATATATTAGTGTTTTGGTTAATAAAAGTGTCGTTTCACTCTGCGATTTGCGCTTAGAAGCAAAAATAAAGTCTTTTGCATCTTATTCATTTTGCACTTTGGTAACACTGCTCGTGACATCAATTTGCTAGAAGTTCCACAAAACCTTGATTGATGAGTGTTGTTAAAAGCTTAAGGCAAGTTTAGCATCACTTTGTTTTCTTTTTTTTGTTTTTTTATTTTTTCATTTATTTTTGAAATATGTTTGATTGGTGTAATTTTTATGTCTTCAAAAATAAATCAACTTGTATTTAAAAGCACACACCTACAAGATTTTGAGTGTTTTTTAAAATAATTAACCCAATCAAACATATTTTAATTTAAATTAAAACATAAATAAAATACAATAAAATTAAATAATAAAAGCATTCTTAAACGGCCCAATAACGAACACACTTTTGAAGCAATGATATGTGAAGCAAAAGAAAAGTGATACTTTATCCAAAGAGCCTTGATTAACAACTTTGTTAAGAATGTACTTTGCTTGAATAAAGTTAAGTGCTCCAAGCATCCTGTTATACAGGTTATTTTTATAATAGAGAGATTATTTTTTAAATCATTTATTATTTGCTTAATCATTTTGATCATATGGCTGCCTCATTAACAAATCTCAAGTGATTTTTATATTTCACTAAAGTACAACCGCCAAATTCTTTTATTAACAAAATTTATAACACATCTTGAATATAGATCTCTCAATTTCTTCATTGTTGCAATCACATTATCCTGTAACTTCTTAAATATTTATATTTTTTTATCATAATTTGGGAAACTAGCTATTTTAAACAGTGCAATTAATTATAATGCCCGCACATTGTCTTTATAGCTCTTGCAATGATAATATCACCATCATATTATACATGCATATGCGCCACCCACTCCCCCTCTCCCTATTTCTTTTGACACGAATCAGACATGGCACTCAGATGAACATGACTCAATTGGGAAAAACATGGGCCAGACCTGATTGCTCGAGCAGTTTGAGTAGAACCTGAACCAATCCGACTAACCAAAGTAACATACATTTTCAACGAATTAGTATATGTAACTATATATAGAATGTGCTTCGGTTAATTAAAGTGCCACTTCGGTTTTAGCTTTGAGCCTAGAATTAATAAAACAAAATTCGATGGTAAGCACTTTTTTATTAATACTTTTTGTTGCAATGCTTCATTAGTAATACTTTAATAGTAGCTTTGATGTTATGAACTCTCAAATTTAGTTTGCCAAATTAAATCATGCTTATGTTAATGTCTATGGGAACATGATATATTCCAAATGTTCTAAGTCCCGATGTCCATTTCAATTTATTTGTGTTTGTTCAAGTCATGGTTTTTTGGTTATGTACTATTGGGTTTGCTATTTGATCAAATTCAGTTACTTCAGACTCATGGCTAAATAAAGTTTAAACTTATGCTACTTGTTGGTGAGGGATTTAAATGATTTAGCTCCTCACGTTTTATCTATAAATTTGCAATGTTTATAGAATTAGAGTATCACAATAGGTTGTGTTAGGATGTCGACTTCCAGTCATGAATATCTTGTTCAATCATTATTTCAATTTTGCCTGTGATGAAATCAATCTTTTTTCGCCAATCTTTATTGATTGTGCTTATCTGCTGACATTGGAAAATTTGAGAATTATAAATGTGGAAAGATGAAACATATGATGCAAATAAAATAGATTCTTTTTATCAATCAAATACCTTCACAAAAAATTTGTTTGATAAAATTTTAACTTCATTTCAAAATTGCGTCATTGATGAATTCTTGAGTGTGGTGTTGACTGTCAATTTTCAAGGGATGACTGGATTTCCAAAGGTGGTTAATTTTCATTTTTATATTTTCTTTTGCTACAAAGTGATCGGTTTTGTGAACACAATACAAACTTGATTTATTACAGCAATGTGAATCTTGATCATTGTGGGCTTTCATTGATCCAACATTTTAAAGCTAAATATTAATTTGGGCAATCATTGAATTATTGATTGGCTGAATTCTTCGTATTTTTTCTATTTTTACTGAGAAAGACAAGTTTTAGTATAAATAAAAAAACAGTGGACTGTGAATCGTTTCACGTGAGTGATTTTATTTATCTCATTTTAAGTTTCATTAGAAAAATCTTAAATCTTAGAAGATCCTACATCAACAAATTGAAACAATTCAAAGTTGATAGTGATTTGCTGATGATACCAAGTTCCATGACCTATATATTAACTTTTGACATTGTCATAGAATGGTCAAAATATCCATATACAAAAGTCACTGAACAACCGACTTAATAACTAAGTTAAGCAAGGAGTTTGATTATTGTAACATCATGATAGAAAAAGAACAATTTCTATAGTCCATTAAACATACTTCAATATAATAAAAAACTCTCCTACTAGGTTCTCATTTCATTTAATTATTTAATGCGTATAGAAAGCACAATTCTCCAATATTTTGTCCCATGTGATATTCAAGTCAAAATGCCTTCTTATATCCTATTCCAAAGGTTTCATATGTCCAAAAGAGTAATAGATAGAAACAGTCAATTGAATTGAATAAATATAAAAATACGCAATTTTAGAAATGAAAACTTTACATCTGAACATAAGAAAGATATAGACCGAATAGTGTTTCATAACTACTAAATCCAAACACAAAGTGATAACGGAGGAGGAAGCCTAAACCACAAAAGAAACATAAAATTATAGCTGAACTGAAAGAGCTTACAAACACGAAACTTGGAAAGCGGGAAATACCGACAAAAAAACACAAACAACATAAATAACAAACGGTGGTATGAGAGGGCCGCGGTGGCAGCGACAACAGGAGAGGGCTGCAATGGTCGGAGGAGTGCTGGACAGCTGCAGGGGAAGAGTAGGAGGGGTTGCGGTGCTTGGATGAGGGCAAGCAGCTGATTGGTAGCGGAAAGGGAGGAGCAGCAGTGGCTGTAATGATGGAACGACAACAGTAAAATGAACGTATGGTAAGATAAATGCCCCATCGGGGTAAAGCTACAGCCAAAGCACCGCTGAACTCTTGGAGACGGTCACTACCTAGGAAGAGGGACAGCGAAAGCACTTCCCCGCCTCGGATACAGCCCTCAAAGGGGACAACAGAAAGTCGGTTGCTATCCAAACAAAATGCTGAATTCTTAAGCAACAAAAGACCTCCTCCCTAAGCAAAACAACCCTTGTATATAAAAAGGATTAGGAATTATATTAGACAATGCTTTTAATTAAGAAATAGAATATAATAAGCAAGGATTTATAATAATCAATGTTTTAAAATAAGGAAGAGAATAGAAATAATAAGAATTCATAATTTAGGCAATGTTTATGATAGGAAGAATTCATAATAGGCAAAGACTAATAAAATAATAGAAATTCAGAATTGGCAAGTGCTAGGAAGGAAAGATGGGAAAAGGAAAGAGAGAATAGCAGGAAAGGAAAGGAGGGAAAGGAAGAAGGGGAAAGGGGAGTCGGCAGCCCTCCCCCCTTGAGGATCCTCTCCAAAGCCCCGCGTCAGTCTCCCGCGATAAAAGGTGCTTCGACCTCATTTGTTGAAGCTACAAGGTCCTCAAGTACAGTGTCAAATCTACGACATTGTACATGGCTGAAATGTTGCAGTCCCCTGATAGGTTAATCTTGTAGGCGTCGTCATTCCAAAGTGCATTTTGGTAGAATAGGTATCCGTCCACCTTTGGCACGCCCTGAGCTGAAACTGTAGGTAGACAAGTATTCTAACCACTCAGGTATCGAGTCATTCCAGGGGTAACCTGCTTCTTCCATTCATTGAAATCGGCTGAGTGCAAATGAGGAACTGGTATAGAAGGAGAGATCAATGTGGGGTGAAATTTTTGGTAGGCTGCACCCCACTCACTAACACCTCCTCAGAAGAGACCTCCTCTTTACTGATAAAATTTGGATCCCATTGAAAAATTTTCTTCCCCATCAAGCTCCTAGGGCCATTACAAAGCTGGGATTCACCTCTTCTGTCAGGACTTCTGACAATGGGTGCCATGTTGGACTGAAAAAAACCTCTGAATAATCCCTTATAATATTTCCAACATAACACAAAATGGCCCAACTTCTAGCATGTTAGAACTCTCTCCATAAGGGTAACTCAGGAACGGGTTTGTACATCTTAAAAATCTGCAATGCTCTGATTTGTGGTGGTCCTATATTGGTGGTTGACTCGTCAAACTCATGCCCTTTCTGAATATCCCAAGTTAGTTCTGCTGATGTTCCTCTTGTCGTTTGTGAAACAGTAGCTCGAGATACCACCACTTCAGCATCTGCATGAATGCCTATTACATCAAGGTCACTACCTTTCCAAACGACTAAAGTTACTTTAGCTGGAATCTCTATCTCGGGGTCAACTGGTATTAGTGGTGTCTCTTCCTTGTTGGCTGACAATTGTGGATCCTCTATGAAGTCTCATCTCTTTTTGGATCGTCGTTTATCTCTTAAACTGGAAGCTAGTTCTCGTTTATGTCATCACCAAAGTGTCTGCAGTTCCACTACCTAATTTTTTTACGACGCTTTGCTCGGTGAAATAGATCACTCCCTTGGTTGTGCATTCTGCTTCAATATGTCCAAAGTCGTGCACTTACAGTATTTTTTTACAGTGACAATTTTGCGGATTGGTTTCGCTGGATAGTAGCAAGAGAGGTCGTTTGGTGATGCAGTCTCTAAACTTCAGAAGCTAGAGTCTGCAACTTTTGGATCACGGTAGAGGGAGCCTTTCATTGGATTTCATCTTCTATGTCTGTATTCCACCGTCGAAGTCGACAGATTTCTCACTGCATCTCCTCTGGGGAAGGCTCGGGCATGTATCTAAATGGTGGCATGTAGGAATAGGAAAAAAAAATTTGTGGAGGTGAAGGAAGGTAAAAAAATAAATGGTCAAGTTTGCCGATTTTAAAAATCAGCGAGGGGAATTAGGCTTAGGAATATGTGGTAGTGGAATGGGTATTGTCTGGTATGAAGGAAATTTTGTGGGTTATGGGGAATGCTATAAAACACTATGATAGAACTAGGGTTGGGATAGCTCTGATACCAAATGATACCGGAGGAGGAAGCCCAAACCACAAAGTAACACAATATTATTGATGAACTGAAAAAGCGTACAAACATGACACTTGGAAAATAGGAAATACTGATAAACACAAACATAAACAATAAAAGATATACGCGGGAGATGACGAGGACAAAGACTTTGAGGCAGTGGTATGAGAGGGTTGTGTGGCAGCAACAACAAGCGAGGGTTGCGATGGTCGGAGGAGTGTTGAACATCTACAAGGGAAGAACAAGAGGGGCTGCGGTGGCTGGATGAGGGTAGGCCGCTGATTGGCAGTGGGAAGGAAGGAGCGGAAGTGGCTGGAATGATGGAACGACAACAGGAAAATGGACGTAAGGTAAGATAAATGCCTCCTCGGGGTCGAGCTACAGTCGGAGCTTCACTCAAACCGTTGGAGATGATCACCACCTAGGACGAGAGACAATTGGAGCACTTCCTCACCTTCGGATACGGGCCTCAAAAGGGTAAACAGGACGTTAGTGGCTGTCCAAACATAACTCTGAATTTTTAAGCAAAAAAATACCTCCTCTACTAAGCAAAACAATCTCTATATATAAGAGGAATTAGGAGTTATATTAGAAAATGATTTTAATTAAGAAATATAATATAATAGGTAAGGATTTATAATACGCAATGTTTTAAAATAAGGAAAAGAATAAAAATAATAAGAATTCATAATTTAAGCAATGTCATAATAGGAAGAATTCAGAATAGGCAAAGACTATAAGGCCGATCTCATGACAAACACATTTTTCCAGTAAAATCTGTGTAAATAAAATTGCAAATGCCTAGAGGGAAGAAAATAACTGGAACTCTCTTATAGATCTCAAAATACGAGTCACTGATGCTAAAAAGTAAATATAAACAACATGAAAGGATATAAAGAATAACAGTCATAACCTACCTCTTGCAGTGCCTTGATTAAGAGTGTTCCCGAGAGACAGAATTTTCTTCATTATATCCTTTAGCTTGATAGAGTTTCGAATCTGAAAGGATATGCAGAAATTACTTCCACCATAATAAATGCAATAATGCAAATATATAAATATGTGGTAGTCAGGGCAGACCTCTTCACATGCCGAATCTACAGTGTATAAGCTCTTTTTAATATCTGCTGTCTGGGAAAAAAAGGGTAAGGTGAAAAATTTAAAGTTCATTGCAAGGATATTTTCTTTAGATATTATTGTCGAACGAGAAAGGAATTGATAAAAAACCTGTGCATTAAACTGAATCTTGAAACAAAAGACCCTTAACTTGGCTTCTACACGAGGAACCTTCATTAACTCCAGAAAGAACTGCCTTGATAAAAGTTTATTTATTTATTTATTTAAAATGTTGTCATAGCAGAAAGGTAGAAAACAGCAATTTTCTAAATCAAATATGAACTTCCATATAAACTTCATATCCAACCAAAAACATCTACCTCCTGGTGCAAATCCCCATAAAAATAGATACATAATATGTGTTGGCATTTCTTCAATTGTAAATTTCTAAGATCATGCAAACATCCAAGACCATATTAATATAATGGCATGTAATTTTCTCCTCTAAAGAGGAGAAAGCTCGCTCCTCTGAAAACTTTTGCAGGCCTAAGAACACTTCAACACAAAAATTGTAGTGAAAAACATTAAACATTTTTTGAAAAAAAAAAGCCTTGTAAAGAGAAAATTCAAGTTGCCCTAGTTGACAGCGTAAGATATAAGAAAAAAGATTAAACATTTTCACAAATGAGCTCAAGCAAAATTTTGTGTTGTGAGCTCCGAAAATTGACTGCTCCATGGGGATTCTCTGCAATTTATTTTTTTATTTTTTTTATTTTTGTTGAGTTAAGAGAATTTTGGATGGTCAAATTTTAAAAAAGCAGATTGAATTATAGATAAGACTCTACCAAGGGATTTTGTCCTCATTTAGCGAGGACTTTTTTATCTGCGGTTCAAAGTTTCCCATAGGCACAAGTCCCTATGGTTAATTACACTTCCTGATAATGAAGAGCACTTTCGATTAAGACTAATCATTAATAATTGAATGTTAAACATACAATAGCAGCAGACTTAAAAATTTAAATTGTAAGATTCATCACTTGAAGTTTAAAGCGGATAATGAATGAATGAAGATAAAACGCAATCAAGATCTCTTAGTTCCATTATCTTGGGTTGTCATGGTCCCTAATCTAATTAGTCAGAGAAGGTAGTCAACCCAACTTGGCAGAATAATTCTTGTCAGTAGCCATGGATTGCATCGTCCAAGAAATCCTTATAGATTTGGGGTGGATATTTATCTAAAGGGACAAATTTATGTCAACCTCTAACAAAAGGCTTTGTGTCAATCAATTTTACAATTATAAATCACAACTTAATGAGTAGAAAGTCGTTGACGAACATACGGGTTGCGGTCGTAACAGTAATATAATGGTGTCATTTGGCGACAACTACCCGGTCACAGGGCTCTGATCGTAATCGTTATTTTGTGGTGTCATTTGGTAGCAAAAACAAGCGGACAGGGATTTGGGTCACATCTTTACTGGCATGCAATTGTTTTGATTGTGAATATAGAGATGTATTTGATATGACATTCGCCTTTTGTGAGTTGAAGTCAATAAAAAATTTGTCACTCTTGACAAACTATTGAGGAGAGCAGATGAATTTTACTTTTATCTTTTAAATAATTGAATTTTAGCTTGAATTTCAGTATTTGAAGAGGGGACATTTAGTTTTGTTAATTTAGATTTTTGGGGTATGGTTCCTGTAACTCCTATCCTTACAATGAAAAGGATCGAACTAAGTGATTTGGACTTGTAAATTCTTATTTTAGANAGAGGGGACATTTAGTTTTGTTAATTTAGATTTTTGGGGTATGGTTCCTGTAACTCCTATCCTTACAATGAAGAGAATTGAACTAAGTGATTTGGACTTGTAAATTCTTGTTTTAGGATTTGGACGTTTATTTCAAAATTAATAGACTCGTCAACTCCAGTCCTTACGAAGAAGAAGATCGGACTAGTTGGGTGGGTCTTACAACCCTGCTCTATCGACAAGACGGCCCGATTAGCTCGCGTAGTATTCTCGAACCTAGTATTTGAACATTTTATATATTAGTTAAAGCACATGCAGGCATTTGACTTTATAAGTTAGCACATTTTCAAAGATTTTGCATACTTTGAGTGACTTAGAAGCTAATTTAAAATATGTGTTTGAGAGACAATTTATTCATAAAGAGGCACATGCAGCAATTTGAAATCATCCATGGTTGATTTCCTGCGAGTATCCAAACTTTAACTAATGCAAGTTTAAAAAGGCTTAATGTTGCATTCCATATTTGATTTAGAAAATACTCTTAAAGTTTGCATTTAACTCACATAATACCGAGTCTGTGTGTGTCACATATGCATATCACCAAAAAAAAACTGTATAAAAGAGTCTAAAAAACCATAGCACTGAAAAAGGAGACGAATTTGGTTGTCTTCATAGGGATTTCAGATGTGATAAGAACCAATATCGACATATAAATTGTGAATAAGAACCCTTAAGGTCAAATGTCTCATCATATACCTCCAAAACCCACCAAAAAAATGAAATATTTAGATTATGTTTATTACCCACAGTTGCCTCATCAGTCATCCAAGTGGGAAAGAATACATGCATAAGGAAAAGAAATATATATAACTTATATAAAATATTAATACAATAAATATTAAATGCATAAGAAAAAAAATATGCATGACTTGCATAAAATATTGATTCAATAAATAGTAAATGTTTTCAACACACCTTACAAATAAAATAACAATAAAAAATAGTCATTCCATCAATTAAACCTCTAACTATAGCATCCATAATTCATTCTCTCAATTGTACCATCTCACTTGCACATTCCTCATTTTGAGTGCAAGTCTCGAGCACATCAATTTGGTCCTATGACAATGATTGTCCTTGAAGATATTTATTTGCCTCGACAGGGACACGTGAAAGATCTTCATTAACCCTATTAAAGTCAATATTATTGCGGCAAAGATGCCGCCAAATATAGTTACGGAGAGTCACAATCTGCACTTATTTGAGAAACAAATATGTAGGCTTATCGTGCAAAATGACCCTTTTTTTCCCAAACTCTAAATGTCCTTTCAATGACAAAACATAAGGAGTGTTTCTTGTTGAACATTTCTCTCCTGTCCCGAGTGATATTGTTAGCTCTCTTAAAGCTAAATATGTGATATTTCATATCAGAACAGGGCTTCAGATACCCTCTTTTGTAACGAATATCCAACATTTATCAAATAATAATTATCTGACAATAATACAATGATTAGTGTTGTAGTAAGAACAATATCTAGCTAGTTCGATCTCAAGCAAAACTTGAGATGGATGAGGAAAATTGTATTTCTTTGTTCGTGTTACAAATTAGAAAATTTGACTATTATGTGCATTGTCCTCCCAACCCACCATAACAAAAATGAATCACATGTTGAAGTTACATACATTCATGACATTTTGTGTTGGTGAACTGCATTGCCTGATGAATGCGATCTTCTCATTTTTTGGAACGCATGAATCCATTTGTGTTTCATCGATTGCTCCAATAGAGTTCCAAAAAGTTAAATAAGGTTAACTAAATTAGTATATTTATTAGAAAACAAGTTGTAATAAATAAGTAAAATTACCTGAAAATATGACATATACTGCGCGTCATGCAAAATCTTTATGGGAGTCCTTTCGAATGTTGGGTCATTTGGTTTGATGACTTATGATGAAAAACTGACTAGTTTATTCAACCCAACCGAAAAATACCACCAGATTGTTTCAGATGAGTGTTGGAATCGCTCCATGACTCCTCTCATAGATTCATTCTATGATAATATATAGATGATTATTGCTAACACCTCTCGTGAAGTCATTCTGGAGGAGTCATGAAGTCCATGATTCCTATAATTCCTCCTAGAGATCAATGAATACGAGTTGTCATACATAACATATTGTTGAATCTTGTTGGGTAGTCTGCAAACAACTTCCCAACCTACTTGTCAATAATGTACGAGGATGTCATGCAAGAAGAGTGTGTTATGTATAAATTATAATAATCACATATCAAACAACTGCAGCTGCAATTATCCTGGTGTTCAGCATCCAAGTTTTCAGTCATGCCACCAAAACCCTGCCTCCCTAGGAGCGCATGCATCATTGCCCTTTGACATGACACCACCAAACATACGACCTAACTTCTCTTCCAACTTAGGCTCGATGCCACCGTATTTAAATTTTTTCACATTTGGCACCACCTACAAAATCATAGGATACGTTGATGCATCTGAAAAAATTGAATATTTGATAAAAGTAGTAGACGTTTCATAAATGCTCACCTCCAATCTCTCTACCCATCATTCCTCCGAAGCATCAATTGTTCACTTTATCAGATTTCAACCTAAGCCCGTGGATCCTCATTTCAATTCTTTCATAAATGCTCACCACACCACACCATTACACCACCTCCACATCCGCACACATCCATCTCCACACACCAACACATCCACAACACTACTACCACCACCTCTACACACCAACACCTCCACACGCCAACACATCCACAACACTATCACCGCCTCCACCACCAACACCTTCACAACACCACTATCACCACCTCCACACACCAACACATGACTCATATACGTTCAAATTAGCCAATTGTATTTCCAAATTATTGCACATGCAATCACCACCACCACCAACTTTCGGCCAATAAGATTAACAAAATAGAGAAAACGGAAACCAAGTTCATCAACAGAATGTAGCATAAGGAACCCAAATCATCATCCGAGCATATCATAGGGAATCCAAAAATATCCCAAAATCCAACGTAAACTGAAAACCAGCAAAGGAAGAGCACAAAGAACTTAGGAAAAGCATTGCACAAAAGTGTTTACAAAATCAAAAACCATCGCATAGTTAAGGTAGAGAATATCTGAACAGAGTTGAGAGAAAGAGGAACCACCGCACAGAGAGCGGAGCCAATGATCCAAAAACCTAGCTGAAGAATAGAGAAGAAAGGGAGAAGAAGAATGGAAAGGCCACCACAACAATCACCAGAAAGTTAGAGCAAGAATCTCAAGAGAAGGAGTTTCGTAAGAATCGCGAGAGAAGAAAAATAAGGCAAGAAGCGCGAGTGTTTCAGTGGGGTAGCCCCGTCAACTATTAGCGAAGGAAAGTGGGTTCAACCTGCGGCTCGCGTTTCCTCCAAATTATTCAATAGCAGACGCATCGCTTTTATCAAACGCATGCCTAACGACCTCGGGCCTCTCTGCAGACATTAAACCATCCCAAATGGGGCTTAAGAGTTATGAGCTTAAATTTTAAAGTTCAAATTTTTAATATTTTTAAGCCCTGAAAGTTTATGTTTTAAAAGCCCCGAACTTTAAAATTTTTAAATCCTTAAGAGTCTAAATATTTAAAAGCCCAAGTATTCGATATTTTAAACCCTAAGAGCCTAAATTTTAAAAGTTCGAGTTTCCCAATCATTTTAAAACTTGNCTCCCCAACCTACTTGTCAATAATGTACGAGGATGTCATGCAAGAAGAGTGTGTTATGTATAAATTATAATACTCATATATCAAACACACTGCAGCTGCAATTATCCTGGTGTTCAACATCCAAGTTTTCAGTCATGCCACCAAAACCCTGCCTCCCTAAGAGTGCATGCATCATTGCCCTTTGACATGACACCACCAAACATACGACCTAACTTCTCTTCCAACTTAGGCTCGATGCCACCGTATTTAAATTTTTTCACCTTTGGCACCCCTACAAAATCATAGGATATGTTGATGCATCCGAAAAAATTGAATATTTGATAAAAGCAGTAAACGTTTCATAAATGCTCACCTCCAATCTCTCTACCAATCATTCCTCTGAAGCATCAATTGTTCACTTTATCAAATTTCAACCTAAACCTGTGGATTCTCGTTTCAATTCTTTTCAGGTTTTCTAATCCTTTTTTATTTGATCCCATTTGTTTTTTTTAACTGCAACATATCATATTTTCTGTCTGTACTTTCCTTGAACTTTTAATAATATTATGTCAGCACTTCTTGTTAAAATAGTTTGTTGGCTTATTTCCCAATTCGATCTTCTGAAGGCAAGTATCGTAAAATATTATTTTCGTATATATATCCCACATAGTAGGTAAACCGACCTCTTTTGTCTCAATAATTGTATTAATAACATGAAAAAAATTAATCAATATAAATATTTTTCATAAAAATTATTTACCACAACTCAAAGAAAAATAACAATGTCATAATATCATCACAACTGCTTACACAACAACCTGCACACCACCTCCACACCACACCATTACACCACCTCCACATCCGCATACATCCATCTCCACACACCAACACATCCACAACACTACTACCACCACCTCTACACACCAACACCTCCACACACTAACACATCCACAACACCACTATCACCACCTCCACAACATCACTATCACCACCTCCACACACCAACACATGGCTCATATACGTTCAAATTAGCCAATTGTATTTCCAATTTATTGCACATGCAATCACCACCACCACCAACTTTCGGCCAATAAGATCAACAAAATAGAGAAAACGGAAACCAAGTCCATCAACAGAATGTAGCATAAAGAACCCAAATCATCATCCGAGCATATCATAGAGAATCCAAAAAAATCCCAAAATCCAACGTAAACTGAAAACCAACAAAGGAAGAGCACAGAGAACTCAGGAAAAGCATTGCACAAAAGTGTTTACAAAATCAAAAACCATCACATAGTTAAGGTAGAGAATATCTGAACAGAGTCGAGAGAAAGAGGAACCACTGCACAGAGGGCGGAGCCAATGATCCAAAAACCTAGCCGAAGAATAGAGAAGAAAGGGAGAGGAAGAATGGAAAGGCCACCACAACAATCACCAGAAAGTTAAAGCAAGAATCGCGAGAGGAGCCTCGTAAGAATCACGAGAGAAGAAAGATAAGTCAAGAAACGTGAGTGTTTTAGTGGGGTAGCCCCGCCAACTATTAGCGAAGGAAAGCGGGTTCAACCTGCGGCTTACGTTTCCTCCAAATTATTCAATAGCAGACGCATCGCTTTTATCAAACGCATGCCTAGCGGCCTCGGGCCTCTCTGCAGGCATTAAACCATCCCAAATGGGGCTTAAGAGTTATAAGCTTAAATTTTAAAGTTCAAATTTTTAATATTTTTAAGCCCTGAAAGTTTATGTTTTAAAAGCCCCGAACTTTAAAATTTTTAAATCCTTAAGGGTCTAAATATTTAAAAGCTCAGGTCCCCGATATTTTAAACCCTAAGAGCCTAAATTTTAAAAGTTTGAGTTTCCCAATCATTTTAAAATTTGATATGAGTCACATTTTATTTTATTTTATAAATTCAAGATTTTAGATTACAAGTCCAAACCACCTAAACTTTTGGCAGCCTCCCGATGTCAACTCCTATTAGGGGCATGAGAGAATGTCGACCTTCTCAGCTATCTCAAAAGAATTACTGGTCAATTTCGTAAAACACTATGGCCAGGAAACAAAAAAAACATTCAACCCGCGATCTCAAAAGATGCAACGAGCCTTTAATATACCTACATAAAGTGTTAGGTTACAAATTAACATCTCCGTTTCGACAACCTCCTGGTGTCAACCCCCGCAAGGGGACACGAGAGAGTGTCATCCTTCTCAGCTATCTCAAAAGAATCACTAGTCAATGTCATAAGACACTGTGGTTGGAGAGTAAAATCAAAGTTTCAAACCTGCAGTCTCAAAAGACGAAATGGGGGAATAAAATTGAACTTTTAACCTGCGATCTGAAAATACACAATTGACATTAAATGTACTTGCAGAAAAGGTTAGATTGCAAACATAGAGCTCCACGATATTAAAAATCATTCTCTAAACGACTTTGCGGTTCCCCCGCCTGATGGGTACTGTGATCCTCTCGAATGGAGGTTTTTTTTAAAATTGCCCCAATGCCCCAAGTTATATCTTTCAGAGCCCCGACGACACTGACAGCGACAACGACAGTAAAATGAAAATAAGAATACAATACAGATCTTACTGTACTTTTTTTATACAATAACATAATGTAAAATAAATACTAAAGAAACATGGACAACAAAGAAATAGGCAGGCTCAGTTTGGTACTCAAGTTAGGCAAAGGTGATAGGGTTGGGCTAAACTTAATGCTCGGGCTCAACTAAAAGACCGTTTGGGGCCGCTTTTTCGGCAGTACGTTTTGAAAATGCCCGCAGCAGAGTTTGAATATTACATTTAGTATGTGTTTTGGAAAATCCGGTTGCAATACATAATAAACCGTAGGTTCCATTTCGTGGCCCGCGTTTCAAATTTCATTTATCTTCAGCTTTTACTGCCCTACCCCGGGCTCTCCTCGTGTCCCGCTCTCCCCTCTCCCCTCTCTCACAAGCTCTTCGCTCTCGTGTCCCGCTCTCCCGTCTCTCGTGATTCTGCCCTAAAGGTAACATTGGCTCTCCTCCTCTCTGATCTGTGGCGCTGGCGGCAAAGGTTTGTCTTTCTTCTCTTCTATCTCCTCTATTCTTAGGCTTCATTTGGTTCATTTGCTCTCCATCGGCCCACAGTATTCTCTACCATTATCTATTTTAGCATTTTGATTTTGTGATCATTTTAGCTTCCTCGAGCACTATTCGGTTGATGATTTTCGGGTGTTTGTACAAGGGTGTTGGATTTTGCAAGTTCTGTGATTTGAATTTTGCGACTTTCTTTAGTGGTGTTGTGATGGGTTGTTATGTGATATTGGCCCCTTTGTGTTCTATTCAGTTTGATTGTTTCCCTTATCTGTGTTCTACTCGGTTTGTGTGTGGTGTTGTGGATGTGTTGATGTCTTGATGTCATGGTGTGAGGTTGTGTTTGTGTGTGGAGGTGGTGTTGTGGATGTGTGGACGTGTTTATGTGTGGTTGTGCGTTGTGTGGAGGTGTGTAGGTGTTGGTTTGTGGTTGTATTTGTGTGGAGGTGTGGAAGTGTTGGTGTGTGGTTGTGTTGTGTGGAGGTGTTGGTGTGTGGTTGTATTTGTGTGGAGGTGTGGAGGCTTGGAGTCTTGGTGTGTGGTTGTGATTTGTGCTAATTACTTTTTCTGTCAAACATTTATATTTAGTTTTTTCTATGCTAGTAACGCAATGGTTGAGACAAAAGAAGTCAGTTCATCAGCAATGTGAGATAAGGAAGCCAAACTCGTATTTTGTAACCTCCATCTTAAGGAGATTGAATTGAAAATAAGCCCACCACCTATTTTAACAAGGAAGGGCGGTAAATATTATGAAAATGTTTAAGGAAATGACGGAAAAGGAATACGATAAGATGCAGCTGAAAAACAAGTGGAATCAATTGAAAAAAGATTGAAAATTTTGGAAGGGATAAAAACGATGATCAACAGGCTTGGGTTGGGATCCAATCAAACGGACTATTGATGCTTTGAAGGAATAGCGGGCAGAGAGTATGGAGGTGAGAACATATCCTTGTATGACTTTCTTTTCCTGAATTGTATGAACATATTCATGCCCCTTACTTTGCAGGTAGTGTCAGTCGTCAAGATATTCAAATTCAGTGGTATTGACCCTGATCTGGAAGAGAAATTGAACAGTATATTTAGTGGGGTTGTGACAATTGGGAATAATACTTGGACCCCTAGTGAGCAAGGGTTTGCAGACATACATGATGACTTGGATGTCGAGCATGCAACTGACTCCACTAAAGGCCCTAGCCCAAACCAAAATGAAGTAAAGTCCACATGCAGGTCAAAACGTTCAAGGGTAAAGAAAAAGAAAAAAGAAATGGCTGCTTTCATTAGAAGTCAAATATCAAAACTGGTGACTTCATGCACCAGTGACCTCGGGACTTCACAAGCAACCTCCATCGAATGAGTTATTCGAGTTCTGGAGGCAAGTCCAGAAATATCTACAGACATGTCGTTATATTTGTACTCCATGATGTTGCTGGAAGACCCGACCCATAGAGAGTTCTTCATGAAGATGACCCATGACCGTAAAGTCAATTATTTACGTTTTTTAATGATAGCAGGGACACTTAATTTTATTTAGTTATCTTTCCACTATTTATATTTATTTTCTAGTAAGTTTATCGAATTTTTCATTTGGACATTTTTTTTCTTGGAATAATGTTACTGTTATTTTGGATATTTATCTTTTCATCGTACATTTTGTAATTCGTTATTCGAAGTTTATTTAAGTTGTTTGCTTCACATGGAATAGAGCAATTGTTTAACATGGTTTCACAAAGAGGCGCAAAAGGAGAATTGTGGTAGCAGTATGTTTGATTTACGAGTATTGCAACTCATACGTTGTTCGGTCTCCCTGCATGACATTATCTTACATTGGTGATAAAATGGGTTGGCCAACTACTTGAAGGACACCCTACAAGATTCAGTAACAAGTTTTGTATGCCATAGCCCAAATTTATAGATCTTTTAGAAGAATTACATAAGAATCATGAACTTCATGGCTCCTCTAAGATGACAACCAGTGAGTTGTTAGAAATAATCCTCTATATTTTATCACAGAATGAATCAATGAGAGAAGTGATGAAGCGATTTAAACATTCATCGGAGACAATCAACAAATACTTTTCAGTGAAGTTGAATGCACTTGTTAAGTTGTCATCAAAGATTATCAAGCTAGAGGATTTAACATTTGAGATAACTCCAATAAAGATTGCAAATGACACATGGTATGTCATTTTCTAAGGTAAATCTTTTTATTCATTATATTAAGGAGTAAAAATGAGTAGTGTAATTTACACAATCTTGTTTAATTTGTTAGTACTGTATTGGAGCAATTGATAGAATATGTGGATACATGTGTATCTAATAATGAAGAGGTCGCATTCATTGGGTTGTGTGAATCACCAACACAATGTGATGGTTGTATGTAATTTTAATATGAGTCTCACTTTTGTTATGGTTGGTTGGAAAGACAGTGCACATGACATTCGTATATTCGCTTTTGCCACAAGAAATCAAAAGCACAACTTCTGTCACCCACCTCCAGGTTTGTTCAATTATTAATTATATTTAGATATTTTTTATGTTCATTACTAATTATTGTATTTGCGATAAAAAAATATTCTTTGGTCGATGTTGAATATCCCTTATAAATGAGGTATTTGAAGTTATTTTGGGATACCAAATATCACATTCTCGACTTTCAAAGATCCAACAATGTTGCTCGGGGCACAAAAGAAATGTTTAATAAGAGACAATCGTCCTTACGCGGTGTAATTGAAAGAACGTTTAGAGTATGAAAGAATAAATGAGTTATACCGAGTGATATGCCAACATCCATTTTCGAAGCAAGTGCATATTGTAGTGGCCACAATGTCTCTCCACAACTATATTTGGCAGCATCACTCGTGCAATGATGTTGACTTCAACATGGTTGATGATAATTATTTACATGTTCCACCTGAAGCATTTGAATATCACATTGAACAATTTATACCACAGGAAAAAGTAGAATCACATGAGGGTTGCACCCATGATGTTCAAAGTGATGGGGAAATGATTGAATTGAGAGTGTGTTACAAACGTTATTGTTGGATGCCGAATGGACCGATTGTATTTTTTTCTTATTGCTACTTTATTTACGATGGATGGTGAAAACTATTATTGTTTGTTGTATCGATGTTCTGTCAAATCATTTAAATTATGAATCTCATTTTTATTTTTCGCTTTTTTGCATGTATTATTCTCCACTTGGATGGTTGAATAGACAACTGTGGATATAATATGATATATAAATATTTATTGCATTTTTATTTTTATTTTTTTGGAAGTCAGTGATGAGACATTCAACTTTAAAAGTTCTCTAGATGGCCGATTTGTCCCTACTGGTTCTTGTCACATGTGAAATCTCAATGAAACCAACCAACGATCCTCTTATTTTTTCAGTGTCATGGTTATCTGAGGCTCTTCTAGATAACTTATTTTTTGGTGATATGCATATGTGACATTCGTGTTTTGAAGGCATTTAAGAACTTCAAAGTTTTCTGTTAACTTCACGTCAGCCACATAGCTACGGGAGACATTTTTATGGGTGCATACGGAGAATCACAGAGAACTGTGACTTTTTTCTGTGGGCAGATAGACTATAAGGTTCTATCGCCGAGAGTGATCATACATTGAGAGTATTCCTAGAGAACGACTTAGCTTGTGACATACACTATTTGGATTTTAAAAATAATATTATCATATTATTAAATCTTATCTTAATAGAAGTTTTCTTAATTTTAGTAATCATGATACTCATTATTAAGTGAAGTGTGTATGTTTTTTTAAATGCTTTGCACTGTCTTTTTGTTTCTAAAGTATAAAATATATTGGTATAACAGTTCTGTTGCAAACAACATTACTATATAGTGGTACAATGATCATTTATCCAGAAATAGCTGCAGCACAATTGCTTTCAAACTAAAAAAAAAAACATATAACAAGCTTATCAATAGCAGCTTCCATGCAGAAGCTTCATGTGGCAGCTACTGCGTAGCAGCTTATTATTAAGTTGAAGTTGCCTCAAACAAACTCTAAATTAGGGAGCAAGGATATGGAGAAAAGCTCGGGTGGAGGCATGGGCAGAGACACTATAGGGCTCGTGTGCCAAAGAAGAGCATTTCGATGAATATTCCAATTGTGAATAGTAGATCGAACTGCTTTCTTGTGCAACAATGGGGATTAGTGGCATATGTAAAGTTAAGAAAAGGAGGAGTGGCTCAGTTGAGTTGAATTCGTACAAGATTGGTGAAGGATAGAGCCATCTGAGTGGTTTGGGAGGAGCAGCAATTGTGTGCTGCTTCGGTGAAGCAGAGAAAGGTCACGACAAGGAGTTGCAACGTTGGCGATGGCTTCCAGCATTCGGTTTCACATGACCAGAGGAGGAAGGTAGGCATAAGAGAAACACAGGGCTGTGCAGCTTTGGTGAGGGACCAAAAACAGGTCCTGAATACAGTGGGAGGCGGAGGAAATCTCAAAGATCTTTGTATGGTTGAAATCCAACTGAACAGGGAGGCGTAAAGGTTCAACAAAGGAATTTGGGTGCAAGGCTAGGCAGGGAAGAAGAATGACAATGAAATACAGGTAAGTGGCCTACAGTTGCAATTCTTGGAAGTGAATAGGGAACAGGAGAGCCAGGCACGCGAATTAAATGGAGGAATAGTTATTTTTTTCCTTCTTGAAATTCGAAGAGGAAAACCAGAGATTTGAACAGTGGCGGAGCAGCAAGGAATACAAGATGAACGATAGAGGGAATACGTGGAATGATGAGAAGGTGTTCTTTGATTTGCTCGTCTGTGCAACTGAAAGCGAACGAGGGAACAATTACCTCAGTTGAGCGGGCTCCAACAGGCGGAAAGGCGGGAAGGTGGGAAGGCGGGATTTGATAAACATTTAAGTTAATTAGTTTAATTTTAATTAATATAACCTCCTTTTTTTTCTCTCTTCCCCTATATTTTCTTTTTAGCCAACATGTGTGAGCATAATTCAAAATTCCTAATTCATAGACAGTGTCGATGAACTTGAGCTTTGAACAAGCATGGATACCAACTCAAAAACTGCATTAGCTTATGTACATGGTCTAATTCTTTGGGATATAGATACAATAAGCAAAAGGAAAATTTACATGTATATCACTCCATTCCTGTGTATTTATATTTCAAATACCTAAACTTCATTTTTACATACATACGGCCTTACCTATGCATGAAAATGTGCATTTTCCCTTTTAAAAGTCAAAATGGTGTATTTTTTATGTGATAAAAAAGATTTGGGTGGTATAAATGTAAAAAAATAGAAATTATGTATTAGATATGTAAATTCATAAGGATTGAGTGGTATGTATGTAAACGCCTCTTAAAGAAATAACTATAAATTGAAGTAGTGTTACTGGAATAGCATCTACTAGCCCATCATTAATAAGATTCTTAATACTAGCTAAAGGAAAATGTAAACTCTCTTGTATTCAAAGTTAATTTCTTGCAAATAAGCCACCATTTGATTTCCATCCTTAACAATGAAAATAATTTCAAAATCTGGATGATTTCATCTCTAGCCTTCAATCTCATGTGTGCCTGAATTCTATGTCAATTTGCCACCAGCAGGGTCAGTGGCGTCTTTGGCATCCTTCATGCCAAATCCCTCGAAGAGTTGTCTAGCATAAAGCTCTCTTCATTAAGGCGCTAGTTTATCCCTTTCTTGCTTTCTCTGGAAAGAGAATAATGTGACAGTCTGTATTTCTCTTTTCCTGGACAGACTAAAGGTAGAATGGGCCTTTGTCCTTACTGCTCCTGTCGGGCTTGGTACTGTTGACGAGTCTGGCCTTGCCCCTCTTCCTCCAGTCGGGAGCTCAACCCTGGGAGTGAGAGAGATTGAATGACCCGAGAATATAATAGAGGGAAAACAGATATGGAGGCCGAGGCCCCATGAGAATGGAGAACCGATAGGCTGATCCACTTTGTAGGTCAGTGAATTCTAGCGGAGCGATCAAAACCCTATGTTGATGAAACTCTTTTCTTTCTAGCAATGTCTCTTGCAAGTTTAATCTATTTTAGGTGTGAGGTGTTGGAGAAGTTAGCCTAGGAAGACGACGGTGCTATCGATTACTGGACTGGAGAAATAAGGAGAATCAAAGAGAGGTAGAGATCTAAAAGAGGCTCGACACAGGAATAGTAGATGATCCATTTTTCTGAAACACAAATCTTCCCTATATGCATGCCAGATTCAAGCAGACTAAGTTTATTTCAAGATCTCAAAAGCAGTGTATTACTGTGATCATGCCAATATCTTACTAACAATTTCCAGTGATCAGTAAACATGAAAACATCCAAAGTTATACACGAACAACCACAAAATAATCAAATTTATGGAATTAAGATATGAAAAGCCCAATTCAAAATAAAGATGGAAAATAATGGAGCAAACAATTGAAAGAATAATAGCACAACAAAATAAGAAATTAAGTACATATAGGTATAATAGAATGAGAAAGCAATGTAAAAATGTTTAAGTAAAAATGTAATCCTTGCATGTTATTGATGATTGAACTTACCTTTTCACATTTACCCAGGTTTTCCTTATCTCCAGTGTAGTACTAGAATCCAAAAAACACTTGAAACATTTGGATTAAAGTACAGAAGTTGTAAAAACGGAGTTATAAATTACCAATCAAATGATATGGAAGTACTAATTTATGCACCTTAAGAAGCTCCATTTCCTCTTTGGTTGGACAAAACTTGAGAAGATTTTCAACTTGATCACCATCCAGAATGGATTCATCCAATGCTAGGGCTGTTTTCTGAAATAAAGCGTTATGCATTAAAACAACGCATAGAAAATTTATGCTGATAAATGTAAAAAAGGAATTATCTGGTAAAAATGCAGACGATGCAGCATGCAACGGCGAATATTACATTGGATGGCTGTTATTAAATCTTTATATCTTAACATACATAATATATGCATATACTGATAAAATAAAAAACTAAACATTTAGCATTTAAATCCATTACGCACTCATTCTTGTAACTAACATTTGAAGGAAAAAAATAGAAGAAGAAAAAGAGAAGGGAAACTTGGGGAAATTCGGTAAAATTCAATTTAATGTGTTTTAGTTTGCAAATCAAGTTGGATTTGAGGAAGATAAGTTTAGAGCCTTAAATGAAAAGTTTCATGATAAAAAAAAATTATTTTGAGAATAAGTCATTTTGGTATAAGTTACAAAAGAGAGAATTGTTTGAGAAAAATTGTTATTATAAGGTTGTTTGCTAAAGAAAGAGACTATGGGAAAAGAAATAAAAAATCTTCAACATAGAAAATCCTATAATTGCGATGAGATACTTATTTTCTAATATAAGGAACAAATAACCTAGAGATCTAATGATTACAATTTCTACTATTGTATTAAATTGTTATAAATATATGAATAAACATTGTATCAAGCATTTTAATAGTACTTTATGTTAGCGGGATAGTCTAATGCATTGAACTAGTTTACAAATTAGAAATGATCATATGTTAATTTCATATGGCAAAAGTCTTACGATACAAAACGCATATTCAAATAAGCATGTGTCATGTTAATTATTACATATTGATGCTTTCTAGGAGTGTAAGTGAGCCAAGTTGGCTCAAGCTTCACTCATTAACTAGCTCACGAGTTGAGCTTATTGAGCTGCAAGCTCGAGTTCAAGCTCTTTTATTAATCGAGCTTGATCTCGAGGTCGTCGAGCCTCAGGTTATTGGCTTATGAGCTGTCTCAACTAGCCAAATTTAAATAACAAAGATGTCTTCTCTGGTGAGATGCGACGAAACTTCTCCTTCTCTCCTGTTATCGATCACTTAGATGGCTTCTTCACTGAGCTACCATGGAAATTTCATTCAAGCTCATGAGCTTGGTGTTAGCACTATGAGCCTAGTGTTAGTATCACGAGCTAAGCTAGAGTTCATCATTTGAGCTCTACTCGAGCTTATATTTTAACAAACAAACTGAGCTCGACTTTAGCGTGACTCGAGCTCGACTCGAGTCATTTACACCCCTAATGCTTCCCTTATATGTTGATATAAGTTGAATAATGCATGCATATAAAATGCAAAACATATTTAAATAACTATAATAATGGTGCTAAAAAAATATATAAGTCTATAATAAATTATGTTATGTAAAAGTTAAATGATAATAACCTTCACATAAAGAGGCAAAAAGTTTTGACAAAATAAATCTCGATAGGGCCCAAAAGAAGGTTCCAACTCATGATACATAACATCAAATCAAATCTATGTTAAGACTAAATAAGAGCCAAATTAGTAATTATTATAGTTGATGAGCTAAATTATAAATGATGATATAAATCTGCCAAAGCCTATCCAAACCTCATATGACATTTCTAAAATTGTACGATCAAGATGAATGAGAAAGAAAATGAAAATAAAACAAGTAATTTCGTAAAATAAGAGACTAGCATATTGCATTAAATGATTTGAGAATTGAAAGATAAATTTTATTTTCTTGCAACATATTCATATTTATTGTGTCACAACCCGGCCTGAGGCTTAAAGTTAACTAAGAATAAAACAGAGGGTCGGATTGTGAAATTTAGTTTTCTATTATTCTAATTTTATCACTACAACAACAACAACAAGTCTTTACCCACTAAAAGAGGCCCCCTAGATGAACCTTTTTTCTCCATTGTGTCCTATTGTGCGCCATATTTTCATTTAATTCTAATAGATTAAGATCATTTTTTATACAATATGTCCATGTCTTTTTAGGTCTACCTCTGCGCTTCTTAACATAAGTTGAATCTAAAATATCTACTCTCCTAACCGGATCATCAGATAATCGATGTTTGATGTGACCAAACCATCAAGACAACTCTCTCTAATATTGTTTGCCACTGGACCTACAACAAACCTATCACAAATATATTCATTTTGCATTTTGTCTCTAAGTGTCAAGCCACTCATCTACCTAAGCATTCTCATCTCAGCAACACTTAACTTTGTTTTACGCTTCTCTTTTAAAGGACAACATTCTGCGCCAAAGAGTATTGCAGGTCTCACCATCATCTAAGCCCATAAAATTTCTCTTCAGTCTAAGCGGTACTTTTCTATCACATAATAAGCCCGATGTATTCCTCCGCTTCAACCAACCAACTTGAATTCTGCTAATAACACCCTCATCTATATCACCATCACTTTGAACAATAAACCTGAGATAACTAAAACGTTTACACATCCATAGTTACAACTCTGTCACTAGAACTACTACTACTAAAATTATATTTCATGTATTCAGTTTTAGATCTACTCAAACGAAAGCCTTTAGACTCCAAAGTAGACCTCCATAATTTATTTTTTTCCTAAAATTTTTTTTAGTCTTATCCACAAGAAGGATATCATCAGCGAAAAGCATGCACCAAGATACATCCTTCTGTAAATATACAATAAGAGCATCCATAACTAAAGAAAAAAGAAATGGGCTTAAAATTGATCTTTGATGTAATCCAACTGAAATAGGAAAATTCTTTTTAAATGCTCCTTCTGTTTGAACACAAGTACCAACTCTAGTATACATATCTTTAATGACTTAAATATAAATCATATCAACAATTTTCTTTTCTAACACTCTCCAAAGGACTTCTCTTGGAACCTTATCGCAAGCTTTTTCTAAATCAACAAAAATCATATGTAGATCCTCCTTATTCTCTATGTATTTTTTCATCAAACCTCGCAATAAATGTATAACTTCCATAGCAAACCTACCTGGCATAAATTCAAATTGTTTATGAGAAATCTTTGTATCACATCATAACCTATGTTCAATTACCATCTCCCATAATTTTAAAGTATAACACATAAATTTAATTCCTCTATAATTTGCACACTATTGTGCGTCCTCTTTATTCTTAAAATTGGGCACCAAAATACACTTCCTCCACTTCTCAAGCATCTTTTTAGTGTTTAAAATAATATTAAAGAGTTTAGTAAGTACTCTCAAATGTCCTAAATATTTCCACACTCCAATTAGGATATCATCAGATTCTATTGGTTTTCTTTAAAGCCCCCCAGCTTCTTTTTTACTAATGCGACGATAAAAATATTATTATTAACGATATTAAGATTATTAAGATCGATCGTATTTTCAGAAACCTCATTGAAAAGTTTATCAAAATAGCTTACCCACCTAAGTTGAATATCTTCCTCTAAGAAAAACACATTTTGATTTTCATTTTTAAAACATTTTACTTGAATTAAATTTTTACTTTTCTTTTCTCTTTGTTTGGCTAATTTATACATATTTCTTTTCTCTTAGACTCCCTACAGGCCACTTTATATTTTCCCTGTTCTTTAAGCTTTTACATTTAAACCAATTTTTTTTAATAAAACTTCTTATATTTTATTTTTTCTTGCACAATATTATTTCACTACCAACTATTTTCATTTATAATTTTTTTTTATTCTCCAAGTAGATCTTTTGCCAATTGTTTGACAATAATCATTACTTTATCCCACATAAAAACTTCATGAACTTCTCAAATCTTGAACTCTTGAAGTTCACTCATAAAAATAATTTTGTTTGTCTTTTAGGTGACCCATTTAATTTTATGATAATGTTTCAATGTAATCTTCATTTTACAACTCTTCATCTTAAAATCCAAAACTAAAAATCGAAATTGAGTACTTAAATTTTCATTTGAAATAACCTTACAATTTTTACCTTCTTGAAGATCTCTTTTTCTTATGAGAAAATAATCAATTTGTGTTTTATTAGATAAATTCTTATAAATAAATAATATGTTCTCTTTTTTTTTAAATAAAGTATTAGCAATAACAAAATCATACGCTAAAATAAAATCTAATATGGTTTTGGTCACTCCAAAATCATAGCCACCATGAATATTTTTAAAATCTTCTACTACTCTACCAACATCTCATTTAAATCTCCTCTAATAAAAATTCTTTCTTCAAGATGTATCATTTGTATTAATTATTCTTTAGTCATTCCAAAATTATTCTTTTGAACATATATATAAACCTACTTAACGAGCATAAGTTTTTATAATATTAAAAATTTTAGTATTAACAATAATCTTCAAAGATATAATTATAGTTCCAATTCTATTAATTTTTACAACATTATCTTTCAAACTCTTATCTATAATTAGACACATACATCGTTTTTAATGTGGCTCTTACCTTAATATCAAAGTTTAAAACCTAAGCTATCAATCTTCTTGATTAGTCTCTTGAATACAAAATATATTCATCTTCCTATGAACCATTATATCACTAACAGTTTAATATTCAAATATTCATAAAAGAGTCACTAAAGAAAATTATTACTTAACAAGTAAAAGTTTTACCTTTCTTATTGTTGATCTCTTCTTTAATACACTTTAGATCCTTTAGTATTCATCTTATTTAAAAACTTAAACCTGAAAAATAAAATTATTAAAACAAGATAATGAGTTATCAAAAGATAATCTATGAATAATCACACTTCTAAACTATAATAACCTAAGGTAAAGAAAATTATATACATGTTGATATTTCATATTTTATTCTAGAAAAATATATAATAATCTAATGTATATATTCATGACATTTATTCAATGAAAATAATATAAACTTCTGATATGTAATAACTTTAATTTTATTTTTATTTCATACTCTTAACATTCATATCTGTTTTAGGAGCATCGTCAAAACATAACCTAACATACTGTTGGCCAATATTATTCCGCCGACACAATGTTTCGTGATCTAATATACATGATCATCTATTCGAGTCAAGTCCATCATCAAAATAATAAAGCCCATTGTTTTCTTGAGCGCTATCAATTATTCCCCCTTGATCTCCTAAAACTGATAATAAAATAAATATAAGTTAGCTTGACATTGATGATCAACACTACTTATACTAACAAACAACAAGTTGCACGATAGATTAGAAACATAAAGAACATCACGAATATTAAACAATAATGAGAATTTGACAGTCCTTATGCTGACAATTACTCAGAGGGAATCATCGATAATTTTGAATTTTTTCTTGCCTGCATATAATATATGAGAATAAAATAATTTATTCAAAAAAGAAAAAATAACACCTTACAAAGCAGTGTCTAATGAGTTACTCTTATATACTAAGGAGCAAGATGGAATCAGGGATAATTTTGGAAATTGAAAAGATTTGAGAAGGTTCTCTAATTGCTCCTGGGTGAAAGTTACTGCATTTGAGTTAGCAGGTAGCTTCTGAGTTTCTTCAACAGTGGCTTGATAAAGCCCTTCACACTTGTATGATAAAAATTATCTATAACGTTAATGAGGTTAATAAAAAAACATAAGAATGAAATTAGTGATATATATATATATATATATATATATATATATATATATATATATATATATATATATATATATATATATATATATATATATATATACACACACACACACACACACACACACACACACACACACACACACA
>JXCR01084063.1:71603-88087 GCA_002079205.1 Phalaenopsis hybrid cultivar | reverse complement strand
CTCTCTCTCTCTCTCTCTCTCTCTCTCTCTCTCTCTCTCTCTCTCTCGACCTGCGACTTCTTTGCACCTCTCTTTTATACACATCTAGATGTGTATAAGAGAGAGCACACACACACACACACACACACACACACACACACACACACACTATCTGCAATGTATAATAATACTTTCAATTACTTATAAAGTCAAATCATACAAGTAAAAATAAGGTTACACCGGCTAAAAAAAACTTAACACGTATGTAACTTAAAAAATGTTTGCTAAATAAGAAGAGCTAACTAAAACAAAGGCATGTGCCATGCATTCCGAGTGTGTTTGCAAAGCTTATTACTGGCTTAAAACCACGAAATGACATTCCTTATTGCATTTCTGACAAATATTTTTACATGCATTCAAGTTCTCTAAAAATTATACCTATCCTCTTTGCAGAAGATAGAGTACCCCCCCACCCCAACCCACACACCTTACCTACCCACCCCTCACGATAATAGGAGGCTGAGGCTTCAGAGTATGGCAACTGATTGAGGTATGAGTTCGACGGTGTATAGCTGCAAAGCTATCTTGAGTTAGTGTCGGTGAGCTGCAAGGTGGATGGTGGTGCGAGATGCTTTTGATGTCGTTGGTGAGAAAGTGACCTGCAAGGAGGCTTTCCGGTAGTGTCGCCGAGCTCTAAAGTTACGGTGTTGGTAGCAACAAAACAGGCCAATGGCGTAGTACCAGTGTTCTTTGGCGATTGGTAAGGAAAAGCAGAAAGCAAGCTGATGGCATCTTTGGGAGATAAGTAACAGAAAGGGTTGTTTGGTAGCAAGATTATAATAGTATTTAAATAGTATTTAGAGTGAGTTTGGGGCGGTTGTTGCTTGTTCATAAAGTTGTTGTAAAGTTGCTTCATGAAGAAGCAGCTTTTCAGGAGTTGTTAGAAAGTTGTTGATGAAAAAGCAAGTGCATGTTTAGAAGATTTGTTCTGCTACTGTTGTTTCTACTAAGAAAGATCGTTTTTCTCTTATATATGTAATATATTGAAATAAATGTAGTTTTCAGAATATTTAGAATTAAATAACAGAAAGAGTTCGTACTGCTAAAAACTGATAGTCCGGTCCAAAATACTCTAATACAATAAAAAAAGATTAGCTATTTGAAGCAAATGATTCTAACAACGGTAATCAACATATCTAGAATGATGTTTGCCTTGAAATCCTGATGATCAAGTTTTTGGAACAATCTTCTCTCCATCTCTGCATCTCTTTTTTACTGATCACAGTCGGAAGGTACCTCTTCCATCTCATCAACACACTGGAAGTAGTTGCAATTTACAGGAGTCCTGTTTATGGGATAAGAATAAAATCTTCTTCCGTAGCTACCATTCTCTTGGACCGGTACTGAACACGTTTGCCGACACAAAAACAAAGTGGAACTTTCGAATTGTTTGATGAACTTGAGCTGATATTTCCTGTTATTATAATGTAGTATTGTTTAAGAAAATTAAGTTGACACAATATTCGAGAAATTCGACAAAATATATAAGCAGTCTTAAAATTAAGAATTAAAGTTTATTGGTGCAAAAAAATGTACAGCACAACTTGCTATATATATTTTGAAAAAGCACATCGAGATAAATACATGAAGATGAAATATAAATCATCCACTACAAATAATTAGGTGATGCTACATAGATAAGGTTGTTGCATTCACCAAAGCATCAGTAATCTCCTCTCTCAACTGTAACATCTCCTCGGCACCTTCTCCCTCAGAAGTATTGTGCTCGTTTTTCCTACATTCCTCTTCTTGCACCAAAGATCCAACTTGATATTAGATAGTTTTCTCAAGCATGTAGGTAGGATCATCATCTAAGACTCTGAAATTGATATCTTCTCATGATGGATGTTTTCGTATAAAATTATGGAGCGCAGTTGTTGCAACAACTATCTTGACTTGTTTTCTGAGAGAATATGTAGGCATATCTCGGAGTATGACCCACTTCCTCTTCTATATGCCGAATGCTCAGTTGATAAAACTGCTTAATGATGAGTGTCTTTTGTTGAACAGCTCATTCCTTCCTTTAATCACTTGAATGTTACGCTCAAAATCAGAGAGGTGATATCTCATGTCGGGAAATGACTTCAAAAAACCCTGTTGCAGTGGATATCTTGATTCAATAAGAGAAGACTTTCTTGAATAACGATAACATTACTAGATTAGTTGAAACTAAAATATAATAGTGACAAACTAGTTAAAGATATCAACTTTGGGAAGGCATCGGGAATTTGTATTCGGGCCGCCGTGTTGCAAATTTAAATATTTTGTCACGTGTGCCCCTTCCCAACCATCCATCATGAATGTGAAACATATGTTAAAATCACATATTATAAATATGTTATATGTAGCAGCTCCACACCTACCGATATAGGTTATCTTTCTTCATTTCTCATGCATGCGTCAACTTGTGTTCCATCAATTGCTCATATAAAGTCTTATTTATAACTTTTCTTTAATTAATTGAAGGACAAATAGAGAATGAGATCAATACCTTGAAAAACGACATGTACCTCAGACCGCTACAAACTTCCTGAGGTGTTTGAGCAAAATACGGGTCCAATGGTTTAACGATGTTTGTAGCCATTTTAATTATAAAGTTATCTCTAAGCTAGAAATACATGTTGATCGTCTCTATAGAGTGTTGAAAACACTCAGAAGCTGCATGAATAGACTCATTTACGACATAATGAAAGCGTGATAGCCAAAACCTCTCAAGATCTAAATCGTGAAGATCCGTGCAAACCATATTTAGATTGAAATTCATCTGATAAATCAGAGAAAATAGCTTTTGGCATTCAGGACATGTTGTGAAACCGACTTGGATGAGCTTTTATTAGTTTACCAACTCATTTGTCACCCACAGAGGACGATAAGACACAAGGTGACCTAAAAATCTGTCAACGATAGTACTCATGAATCAGACAAACTGTGCTAGTACTGATTGTAGCTTGCTCAACCATCTCTATAATCTCCTCATTTGGTGACTCAATTTATTTGAAAAAATAATGTTAAGTTTATTTCAAAAGAACATGTTATTCTCAGAGCAGATAATTGCTCAAAATGCACGCAATGAAAGTTTTAAAATTACGGAAATCAAAAAATAATCAAACGTCAGAAATAGTACACACAAATCATGGTTTACAACAAAAATGTTAAATACTACAAATAGTCATCTGTTATTGTATCAATAACTATAAAAACATATGCATGACATCTAACTAGTCAAATCATCTAAAAAATAATGGAGGTAAAGAATCCTCCGTTAAGGGAGCAATGTGAAAACAACCTCTCATTTGTTTCGATCTTCCAAAAGTTTTACAGCAAATAAGTATAGAGGCATGTCCTCGAAAATTTCTGGATTTCAATATAGTAGCTTGACAACATCTGTCATTGTTGGGAATGCATGGAGAGCAGTCTGATTACTCGGAGCAATGTTAGTGCAGTTTGTCACCATTTGTGATATATTCTGGGATAGCTAAGCTCCCCCAAATTTACTTTAAATTTTCCCTTTTTGTGTCAAGGGTGCAGGTTGCTTTGAGTGGCTGGACTCCCCTTGCTCCCTTTCTTCTGATTGTTCCCGGTAGACCTCATTTGAATGGGCACATTCAGACTCATTCAAATTAGAGGTGGGCTCTTCTATTGTGGCCTAGAGGTTGACCCCCATTGCTACAACACCAAGGAATATAGTATTTAGCTTTTCCTCCAGCTTCGGGTCAATACCAACAAGTATAGATTTCTTTGCATTTGGTGAAACCTACAATTGATGAATTGGCCTTCAAAGATGAAGAATTTTAAATTAAGAAGTATTAAATGTAAGATGTTCTACTTACTGAAATCTTCTCTTGCCACCACTCCTCACGTGCATCAACTGTTTTTCTAACAGAGCCATATCCTAAACCAGTGACCCCTCTCTTAAACTCCTTGCATAACTTTCATTCCTTTTTACAGCTGATCTCAATTATTTTTTAGTTGAGTTTTGTCTATAGTCTACTAGTTCTTTCATAAAAATTTTTGGTTATTTGTCAGCTTTCCCTTTTGAAATGTATTGTTGGTCTATTTCCCTTTTCGACCTATTTTAAGCATAAATCACAAAACATTATCTTTGTTTCTCTACCCCAGATAGCGGATATCCCACCTTTTTTTTGTTTGCTCATCTGATATCTAAGTAAAAAAAGAAATGTACAACATAATTTGACATGTAAATCAATAATGCATGAACTTAAGCAAGAATATGTCAAATAAAAAGTAAAAATAGAGCTCAAAATCAATTCATAGATGTCAAAGATAGCTCCATCTGTAATCGCCAATTTTGTTATGTAGGCATAAAGACCAGGCAGTGTCTGTGTCAAATTAGCATGACAATTTGTTTTTGCATTCGCATTTGGTAATCGGTTGAGCCATTTGTTATGTTTTTTCCATCATTGCCCTACTAAACATTTCACAAGAGATGTGAAATGTGTCAACGAAATCACATTCTGAAAGCCTCATCGTAAACAAAAATCAGACAATAAACAGATCGACAAAACATCCAAAGTAATAAGATCATATAAATCATCCAAACAAACCAAACAATGTTCCTCTGTTTGTTTCAGATTACTTTGTTGTTTTATTTTATTTGGATATATATGTGAGCACTATTTTTTAGTTTTTCTAAAAAATTATGCTGGACAAATTGCATGCTCTTGCATCCTCCTCATTGCAGAGTAATATTTTTTGAGGAAAATGGTGAGCACTGTTTCTCTATTTTGTAGTTTTCTTCTGCAGGGACTTTTTATAAATAGAATTGCATATTAATAGAAGGGATGGGTTGAATTAAGTCCCCTATAACCGATTAAGCCTAGAATAAGGTGCAAAAATATTTTATGTTTCTTGAGTCTAAGGTGTAGGTCCATGTGGACAATACATTTTCTAGGAAATAGACTTGCAATCATATTCAAGAATGATGTTTGACGACTTTCTTATCATTGGTTGTTTTTATTTCTTGTCCCTTAAGAGGGGATTTGTTTACACAAACCTAATCATTTTGTATAAAGTGTCCCATGTATAGAACTTGAGGAGGTTAATTTCTTGATCAGATTGAGGATGTACTTCAATAAAATCAGAGGGCGCTAAGAAAGCGCTTTTTAACTAGGCATTTTTTATCATTAGTTAATCTTTTTGTTGTGTCTAAGATATTGACAAAAGCACCCACTAGAAGTTGTAGTGAAAGTTTCCGCCCAAATTAGATTTAGTTCTCATAAACTTGATGTCTCAAATGCGAAAAGACCACCTCACAAAAATCATGACCAGGGCTATGTGAACCACATTTCAAGATTGTAGTGTGAAGGCTGCTCCATCATTAAAGAATTCTTCAAAAATGATGCTTCAATGACTCTCTCTCACTCTGACGAATCCCAAGAGGAGCTTTAAAAATCTTTCCATTTGTAATGAATTGCTCCACAAACAATTTTTTAAGCTTATCAAAGGTACGAATAATCCTTTCTAGAGTGAATAAAACCAAGCACGTACTTGACCTTTAAGAGTTGTAGGAAAAACTTAACAAAAGAGCGCGTCGGAATAACGTTGTATGATGGTTCCATAATAATCAATGTGTTCATAAGGACAAATATCTTATCATAATAATCAATGCTTAGCAACTTGAGCTTTGTTGAAATAGGGTGTTGAAAGAGGATCCCAGTCAATGGAGAAGACTTATGAAAATTTACACTAAGCTGAGAAATCACTCATATCTCTTAAAGAGAACTCTTCTTTCACTAGGCATAATAACTCGTCACGGAATATATGATCGAGCTAAGTTGCCCATATGGGTTGGAGGTTTGCTACTAGACTTGACTGCACATGATGGATGTGTAGAGCTAGTAGTGTCCAAGAACTCTGATTCCTGGGAAGAAACTTAGTGTGTGAAAGGGATGTTAACTGTATACTTCTAATCAATGGATTTTGAAAAAATTGAACTTCTTCAGTATGCACAATCATCAATTGTGGAGCCTCTTGTAAAAGTTAGAGAATCTCATTCATTCTTCGTACACGATCTTAAAAGTGTAAAGGATATTCATTTGCTATTTGGGTGATCAATATCGTTGGGAAATGAATCAAAGGCTTGGCGTCTCACACTTTGAGACTGTGCCTTGGAATAGCGGGTGTTAGAACAAAAAGCTTACATATTGTGCTTGTTGGCCATTGAAGAAGTATAAACTTTTATCAACAAAACTTTGTTTCATATAAACGGTGTCAAATTGTTGTGTGTCAGAAGATTCACGACGATAGAGTAATAATTTAATGTCTTCGCGTTGCACTAAGATTCATCACACACAGAGATAATTGAAAAGTACCAGAATAAGATATTAAGATTTCTTACACGAAAAAACCCTGGAAGAAAAAAAATCACTTGGCTTAGCCCAGTTAAAATAACCCACTACATGATTGTAAGAAAATAGTTCCACTCTTCCCCTGAATTGGAGAAGATAAAATTATAATGCTGATAACTACACATGTACAATAGTAGTTTAGCTAAAATAGACAAAATTGGGCTACAACAAATATAGTTAATCATGAAGGCTATAGCTGGTAGCTACAATAATGACAGTTTGCCACAAAGGCCATAGGTGGTGGTTTTATTAGTGGCAATTAGCCATAAAAGTTGTAGTCAATAGCTACAATCATGTCAGTTGACCATAAAGGCTGTAGTGGGAAGCTCTAATAGTCATTTGGTCACAATAGCTATAGGTGGTGGCCACAATAGCGTTAGTTGGCTACATAGGCCGTTGTTAATAGTTGTAATAGTTTCAATCAACCACAGAGGCCGTGGTGGGAAGCTGTAGTAATAATTGATCATAGTTGGCAGCTACAAGAGTATCGGTTGGTGACAAACGCCGTTGTGAGAAACTATCATAGTAACTGACCACATAGTTCATAGTTAGTAACAATAAGAGTTTTAGTTGACTGAAAATGTCGTACCAGAAGGCTGCAGAAGAAATTGACCATATACAACGTAATTGGTAGCTGCAAGAGCTTCGATCGTCCACAGAGGCCATAGTGGCACATTACCATAATAACTAGTCATATAGGTCGTAGTGTGAAGATGCAATAGAAAATGACACATAAGTCATAGGTGATATGTGTAAAGCATCAGTCGGTCATAGAGGCTATATTAGGACGTTGTCGTAGTAATTAGCTACATAGATCGTAGTTGGACACATATTGTAATAGCAGTTAGCCACATAAGTCATAGTGGTCACTTAGATCATAATTGGTAGTTAAAGTAGCATTGGTTGGCTATAAATGTTGTAGTTTGAAGTTTCAATAACAGTTAGCCACATGGGTTGTGGTTGGTCATGTAGGCCACAATTGGAAGCTACAATCGTGTCAATTGGCATAGAAGTCATAGTTGGAAGCTACATTAGCAGTTAACTACATACATCATAGTTGGTCACATAGAGCGTATTTCATAGTTGCAGTAGAATCGGTTGGTTACAGAGGTCGTAGTTGGAAACTGCAATAGCATCAATTGTCCATATAGGTTATAGTTGGTTACATAGGTCATAGTTGATGTCTGGATACCTTCTGTTACCGAGAACGGATTTACAATTTTAGACTGAACAATGCATTTGTCTTCATACAACATAAAGAAATATATAGGTGATATGAAATTACAGTCGTATTATGGCTACGACGATCGTAAGTAGTGATTGCTGGTGGCCAGTGTTTGGCAGCGGCCAGTGGTGACGACCGACAATTTTTGTTGGGTCTTCAATACATTACACTCATATCTATGATAAAACATTTTTAAGCAGGTGTCGTCAGCGGCTACATAGGCCAGAAGTTGTCGTCGGAATTTCACTATGGTGTTATACATTACGAAGGTATTTAGGATGCATCATATACAAGCAAAGGTTGCTAGAGCCTACAGAGGCTAGAGTTCATCACTGGGTATTCAGTATGAAATTATTCATTACTCTATATTTAGAAAAGATTGTTAGCAAACAAACTTCACTGACAACTACGAGCAAGGGCGGTCGGCAGTTGGTAGTTGACAACTACAAAGGCCGAAAGTTATTTTTCGGTCTTCAGCCCAGAACAACACTGGAAATCGATTCCTCCTCCCCCTCTAAGTGAAGAGAGGGGGGACTATTTATAGGATATAGAAAATAGGCATTTTGGTCTCATTTGGTGAACAAATGCCCTAACCACCTGATCGAACGACCCATATTGACCCCCCTTGATCATAGAGGACTTTTAATGATTTGAGGCCCTTAATGACCTCAAAATTAACGGAGCTTAGACATGCGGGATTACTACAGTCGAGATGGTCAATTTGAATATAAATATTTCAAATTTGGAGTTGATTTTACCATCCAATTGAAGATTTGAAACCTTCAAAAGTGATTTAATAGCTTGATCTGGACTTAATTAGACTTGCATTGGACCAATTTTGGTATCATTGGATTCGCCTTGTCGAGATGGTAAGTTTAACAATAAACTTGCTGAAATTAGGGCTCTGAATGATCTTAATTTGAATCCAGAACATTTCTTACTCAAATAAGACATCGAGGTTCATGCAAGATGATAAAATTTTGTTGATGACCTATTAATTATAATTTAAATAATCTAACTAAGGTTGATATATGAAATTATAATAAGATTTCTCAATTATATTAATAATTACATACTTAAATGGGTGGTCAAACAATTTATTTGGATTTAACACCTATCACATAAAATAACTTTTGGGATTTAACCAACAAAAGATTCAATAAATTTGAATTTACAGAAATTATCAAATTCTATGTTGAATATTACTTGCAGCCCAATAGCCCCGTAGGTAACTATCCAATTGAACAAAACTATTAGGAAAGAACATCAATTGAGGTTTGCACAATAAGATTTAAATTAACCATAATTTAACATAAATTATAAGATAACAACATTTGAAATTTGTTTAGAATAATATTTAATAAATTTTTCACATATTGTCATTGTCATATTTTGACTAAGAAAATTTAAATTTAGGTTACACTTAATAATCATATTTGTGGAAATTTATGCTTTGATAAATTATGGCCAATAGTTTATTTTGAACTAAAATACCCTCTCTTTTATCGTCTCCACAATGAATAAGATTGGTTTGAAAAGAACATGGCTCAAATATGATGAATATGCTTTGAAAATTTCAATAGGATTTGAATAGCAAAGTGTGATCATAACAACTATAACACATCAAATAAGAAGAAAAATAAAATATAGTGTAATCCAACAACGATAGCATAATAGAAAATAACACAACTATGGCACAATATAGTGCAGTCCAACAACCTTAACATAACAAAAAGCAATCCAACAACCATTAGATAATAAGGTTTAATCTAGAGCAATTGAACTCTAGAGAGCAATTTAATAGTCATATCGAAACAAAGTGCAAAACAAGAGCTATAGCACAACAACTATAAATAAAATTTAATAATAAAAGAATATTTACAACACGGATAAATAATCTAATATTAACTAAATAACAAAACATATGAGTAGAAACAAAAATGTTCATAGAATTATTCATTTCTTAGTAGAACCATAGATCAAAATTATTATGAAATAATTTTACACATAAATGATCCTTGTAGACTTACATACAATCAGATTCTTTTTTTTTAGTCAAGTGACATTAGATGTTTTTAGTTCATAGACTCCATAAATTTTGTTGTAAATAAGGCATATTGAACTCATTATATTATATGTAGAAGTGTTATTTCAATTGCTTAAAGTTTTTATTAAAAAAAAACTAAAATAGTTTATCTTATAATATGCATAAGAATCTTAACCGTACCAGCCCTCATCTACTTCTAAAGACCTTTAATGGAGAAAAATTCCGACCTATTATTAATTCTGTCATCTCAAGTAATCTAAAAAAGCAACTATATAACAAACTCATCACTGCCGACAATGTTTTTACTGAAATGCAATAGATAGCAGAGTTGTATGATATTATGCTTAATTTGAGCAAAGAGTTCTTACATATTATCCAACATTTATGAGTTATGCATCAGCATAAAAGTCAAGTTATTGATGTGTTTATATTGCATAGACTACATAATCAATATTTCAAATAAAGACCCATTAGATTATACATACAAGTGTTATTTTAATTATTTTTTTTATAATAATTTAAAACAGTTTATCTTATGCTAAGACCTGAAAACCTTATCTGTGTTGGCCCTCATCTGCTCCCACTATCCATTCCAAACTTCCTATATGTAGAGTTGTCCAAAAATACTAAAATTTAGGACTTGATGGAACATATTTGCTCCTAATCTGTGGGTCGGATAGAATCAATGGCATATGGATGCATGGGGGTTTACGCATTTTTATAAGTGAATCTGCCAATTTTATAGTCAAATGCCTCTTATTCTTTGGCCACTTTCTTCTGTAATTTTTAAACTTACCTCACTTTCATATACAATAGTTAGAGAGAAGCTAACATCTTAGGCTATTTTTATTTCATTGTACATAATATAGCAAAAGATTAATTAATATCCTTTATTTCTTCTACCCTCTATCTCTTCCATCTCGTTCTCCTTTTCCGCCTCATTCTCATCCTTAACATAACTATACCTTCATGCAATCTTCCTGCCTCTCCTCCTCCTTACGTGTATAATTTTAAACACAATTCTTTATAGCATCCAATTTTTATACTAATTACATTTAATTATCCTTCAATTTAAGCTAGCTACTCTTCAGCCTCCATAAAATAATAAATAGCAAGAAGTTTTATTCAGCATATAAAGTCAAAACATCCCTTCACAAAAGGTTTAATTTTTTTTAATTTAAAAATTAAAAGAGAATTTTTTTTTTCATCTATTATGAATGATGATTAATAACAAATTATAAATTTAATCAATAATGAAAATAAAATTAAACTTATTAAGAAAATCAAATTAAATTTAAAATTTAAAATTTTATTTGACATAATTTAACGCTACCTAAAATAGGATACCAACCAACCCCATAAGCTAGAAATGTGAAAATCTAAGAATCTACAAACATATATCTAAGTCAAAAGAAAATGAAAAATTTGTTCAAATTCTAAAATTAAGCTTATGTTTGATTTTGAAATAGAAATTTTTTTTTCTTAACTTTTTTAATTTTTCGATGAGAAAAAAAGTATTTTTATTAAAATATATATATATAAGTCACATGTAACACAAATAACAAATCTTGTTTTAAGAAAAATAAAGGTGAACGTTATTTCCATGAAAAACAAAAAAATTAAATTTATCTCACATCTATTCAAATCATACACACCAATTAAATATTATTTTAAATAATTGAATTATCTACTTAATTAATAAAAATATTAATTTTAAAAAATTACTCTTTTGTATTTTTTCATTTATATATTATTCTTATCATATTATATTCTGATAAGTTTTTATGTACTTTATATTTACTAAATCAGATAACATTTTGCACATGTTTTACACAATTTTTATTATAAATATTTTAATTTATAATCTAATTAATTTAATTTTTTAAAAACCCCATAAAATCAAATAATTTTTAACAACTTCTTTGTAGCATATATTACAAATATTAATAATTTTAATTTCTCGTAATCCCATAAAGTGAATATGAGACTTAATATTTATAGGAGAATTATGAATGTCATCAAAAACTTATGCATCTACAAATCTAACATACCTTACGAAATTGAACTTTTGAATCCTAGCATTTGAATGTAAAAAAAATGGTAAATTGTTGTGGTTTTACTGAAAAATTTAATTTTTGGGTGAGAATTAGAAGAATAAAGTAGGCAAGGACGTAAAATTTTTTATTTTGATATTGCATGAGAAATGACCTCTATTTTGGGAGAATATCTTTGAAACAATAACTTCTTGATTATCAAATATTCAATATCTTAGATAATTATAATTTGTTTTTATATACAATCATAATTCATTATGCATATGATCTATTATATTTTATATATGCTATGTTTGATATAATTTTTAAATAGTAAATTTTTTCCTTATAGAAGAATTGAAAAAAAAAATACTCAAAGTCTAACCATCCTCTCACGTGATTGCTTCCTGCACAAACAAGCCGCTTGCCTTCTCTGCCAAAATATGTCCTCTCCACCGCCACTACCACCTCCTCGTCAAGTTCTCTTCTAATATAGTGAGATCTTCCTCAGCCACATATTCTTCTTCTAGTGAAAATTACTATACCCTAATTTTTCTTCTGCTCTCCAAAATCTAATTTCTTTCTTCTATTTATATAGGACTTTTATTTATTTAAAGAACAACATATTTCAAATATTTTTTAAATCCTTTTTTTTAATAAAAAGTTTCATATTAAAGTTTTGTAAGAAAAAACTTAAGGTGAGGAAAAAAATCACAAATAGTAGAAAAGGCATAGAGGATTAGAGTGCAAGTTAATATTTGAAATAATGAAAAGGATTGTTAAAGAATGTGATAAAAGAATGAATGAGCAAATTTCAAATTTTCACAAAAATATTGCATCATATACATAGGTGTTTGAGGCAGTGAACGAGAAGATCAGTGCATATATGAACAAAATGTTATGTCAAAGCATTTAGCATAATGAAAGTTTAATGATAGAATAAATGTTGGTTCTTATTATCGATGTGGGTCTGGGACTAAAGATCGCTAAACTTTTGCAACTATTGGAATGTAGAGGTACATGAAGACCTATGAATTAATAAAATGAGAAATACGGAGGATGACAGAGGTGATGATGCAAGGGTTGCCTATAGGATGTCTCTTACCTGTGCAAAGTGGCACACATGAGTGTTTATATGGATATTGAAATTTTTTTTAAGACATGTTATTCTATTTACAATCTGTCATTCTTATTTTAACATGATCAATTCCAAACGTTCCCATGGTCAAAGCATGAAACAATCATTCATGTATGATTTGGTAACTTCAATATTAAAGGACGGGTAGAATAATAGTACAAAAGTCATCGAGAAAATTAAGAGAACTTCAAATCAAATTAGAGTGATGTTCATATATGATGATTAGTCTAACATCAGCAATAAAAAATTGATCAATATTTTGATTAATACAGTTTACAAAACTATTTTCTTAACATTTATTTAAGCATCGAATAAGGTCCAAGATGAGAATCATATTTTTGAACTTTTGAAGCAAATATAAAGGAGATCGGAGATAATTGAGTGGCTTAAACTTTTACAGATAATACTAATGATTAAAGGGCTATTGGGAAAAAACTAATTAAGAAGAGTTGAAATAGGTATTTGACATCATGTGTAGTACACTGCATAGATCTGATATTAGAGACTAGATTATTTATAAGCAAGGTTTAATTCACATGTATATGATTACCTATTCATTCTGAATTTCATAAAATTTTTTTTACAAAAATGTATAAGTACAAAATGTTAAATAGCACATGCCACATTTTATTTCTAATGCACACTAGCATAGTTGATTGTTAAAAGTACATATTCAAGTTATGTAAGGAATGCATATACAAACAACATAATAGATAAAAGATCAATAAAATGGCCTGTTATTTTATGATAGGTAGGCACATACTGATAATCATCTGCATAAGGGAAGACAATTTTTAATGACAAGCTTTATTAGGGAAATAAAAGATTTCTGACACTTGAAATTGAAATTAGGATGGTCCAGCTGACATCTAGGGACTGCTTGATAGTTATCATGTTGAACACCATATTTTATCAATGATTAACATTGTTGACGGATTAATTGACGACCTAACGAAATAAATGTATCAAAGTCGATGCAAATATCATATAAAATTTTTAACTGATAAGTATTAAGAATAAAAAGAAAAAGAAAAAAGTGAAGCAAGCATATTCCTACAAGAAATTGATTAACATGACAAAACAAAAGATTCTGTAGTAGCAATTATATTTATTTTTGACAATTATTGCATTTAATGCTTAAGATCAAGCTCTCTTTATTAGTTAAGTATCCAAATATGTCTATTTAATATTATTAGTATAACAAATTAGTTAAATTAAAAATATATAGGCTCATGTTAATCATCTATCAACATACATTTTTTTCTTTCTTATATATTTGCACATTATTTTAGTATTGTTTATCTCATTAGAGTTGAGTTCAACAAATATTATAATTATCATTTTCAGAGAGGAAGAAGAAGGTGATCCATGTTCAGGTGACATATTTATTAGTATAGCATTTGATTATTTAGTTTGAATGTTTTATTGAAGACACTTAAATAAAGACTTTTGGTACAAATAATTTTATACTTAAACGTTTATTTAGAAGTTATATATTTTATTTTATAATCGTTATATACACATCTTCATATTAATATTTGTTAATCATATTATAAGAGTTGAAATGCTATTTTATATTTGGTGATGATTTAAAAAAACTAATTTTCTTGGGTAGAAAATTTTCTGTTACACCTTTTGGTTAATTGGAGTGGTTAGCAGGATGTGATTAAAATAATTAGTTATGGGATTTATTTATAATGCAATAGATAAGGATGAATGGTTAATAGCTTGAACTTAAAAGAGGATGAGCTCAACTACAAGAAAATTTTCAAAATCATTGATAAAGGGTGCATTTGCATGCTACATGATATCACCTTAATATGAAATATCAATATATTGAGGATAAATTAACCAATCTTGAGAACAAATTATATTTAAATCATTGCATGAATAGGTTGATAGATGACTTAACTGAGAGGGCAAATATTAATATCTAAATTAAACTATTTAGAAATAATGAAATAGTTTTTAGACAACAACAAACAAAAGATATAGTTGCCAAATTTTCCTTAGATAGTTTTTAATATTTATCAATTGAAATAATAGAAATTTCTTCTAATTTTAATTGAATTTTTTTAATTAAATTAAATAATGAAGTCATTTTGGTGATGAAACTGCAGAGCTATAATAATTTACTATCAACAATTGCGCCTTACATATTCGACTCCTAATTTCAAGTAAAATTGAAGTACATACAATTAAGTTCATATTAAAATAAGAGATTGTTTGAGTAGCTTTTGAATAAACTCTTTGATTTATATCATGTACAACAAGATACTAAAAGACAACAAATTTTATGAAGAGGGTTTAAAGGATGATAAGAATCCCTTACTTTGCAATTATACACCATAAAATGATAAATGGGTTACATGTGATGATAATAAAGTAACATCATTTGGTTTGCAACAAGATCTTAACCTAGATTTCTTTTATTGAGACAAAAGCAAGACCAATAGGTCTAACATAAGTCAACAAAAAATAAACAAAAAAGTATCTATGAAAAATTAAGTAATTGAATATAGTCATTATTTTAAATTTTAATTAATATTTTTACTCATTTTTATTAATTAGAGATGATTGAGATTAAAGATGAGGAGAAATAAGAGTACATGCTAACAAAAGTAAAAAATGAGATAGGAAAGAAAGTAATTTTGTATTTCAATCATTATGATGAAGATCCATTGAGTAATGAAGCAATGAGGACTTCTAAATTTATAAATTTTAATCTTGGTAGCTTGTTATGTTATTACTTTAAGGCAAGACAATAGAAGCGAAAAGAGTCTTAAACTTATTTTGAAGTTTTATGTTATATATTTTTATTTTAATATTTTATTTTACTTCGATGTTTGTGTGAACCTACTCTATAATTTGATGTTAAGATGTTAATACACTACTTATTTTATGCAATTTATTATTGTTTACTTTGTTAAGATACTAATATGTTACTTTTTAATGACTTGATAAATTAGGATATTAATACATTTCTTCTTACTTTACACTTACAATTTAGTCTAATAGTTCTTATTTTGAATAATGTATTGATTTTGAGGCTTATACCTTCAAACACCTCGAGACTTATGCCTTAAGTCAAAAACGGAAACAATATTTCAATACCCAATTGCATAGCTTTAAACCTTTATTTGGATCATAAACAATCCCAATAGATGGGAATATTTAAACAAAAAAAATACATTCCGTTGGAATTTTATTTGTAATTGAATAGCCCAATGGTATAAAGAAGGTGTTTGAGCCAAACATGTATATATATATGGTTAGAAAAACATACCATCATATCAGACAGTGGCATTTTGATTTTGGTCAGCATAATTTCAGTGTTATTGGCCCTTCTTAGATCGATCTAATGAGAAAAATGAGAAAAAAAGTCAATACAATAGCAGTTGCTTCAATAAGAATGTAGCAGTTTCCATTGCAGTGCAAATACAAAAGTATAGTGTCTGTTCTGACTTGGACCATTCTCAAAATCTTTAAGAAAAGCAAAAGCATAACATAATTTAGAAGAAAGGCTGAAAAGGGAACCTTCAAAATCACTAAATACAATAATGTAACTAACGAGAGAAAAACTTTTAGAACAGCATGACACTTTGCATGGTGTGGTTATTTTATAAGATGGATA
>JXCR01084063.1:58301-69708 GCA_002079205.1 Phalaenopsis hybrid cultivar | reverse complement strand
CTCTATAGAGATGTTTATGGACACCTAAATATTTTTCTACATGAAACAACTATGCATTATGAATTTTATAATATGATGCACATGCTTATTATAATCTCAATGTGATGCCTACATGATTCTACAAACATCCACTAATGTAAATGCTTATTAGTGCATGATGCATTACATGATGTGTATAAGATATAAAAATGATACTATGAATACAAGGAATGTATCTCATGTGATAGATATATTAGCTATGAGTTTTCTATTTTAACAAATTCAAGATTATCCTGTAGGAGGGCAAATTGATAATTTTTTTTTATATTATGATAGAGCAGAGGTGCTCTATAAGTACACAGAAGAAGTTTTGGTACTAAGCACACAAAAGTCCAATTAACAAGCACCAAGGTGATGACTTTGGCATGAATTAAGAAAGCCTATTGTGTTGACAATGAATTGATATGATGATAAGGATGATAGATGGTGATTCATCCTATGCACAAAAAAATGAATGATCATACCATATCTTGCATGGACTATGGAATAATATTATGAAGTGGTCATACATGGTTTATTACTTACAAAGTTACAAGTTTATATATCCCTCTCAATCATTCACAAGAATTGAGTAAGATTTTGCAATACTTTAGTCCACCGGAGATAAATTGGTACGATCCAGAATATATTCTCACAAAAATCAGGGCAAACACATTTTATCTCATGAACAACAAATCAAAGCAATACAACATGAATACATAAAGAAAAACACCTACAATTCGAGCGATAGGTGATCTCTCCCAAATCCTATAATTCGAGAGGTAGGAAATCTCTCATCAACCTTAACCCTGATACTTACGACAACAATATCACGCATAACCCTAACACTAAACTATTAAGCCCTACTTATAGCAAAAAATAATTAATAATAAAAGACTAAATTATCGTAAGGCAAATAAAAAATAAAATTGCCCTTAATTAGTCTAAGCACCGACGTAACAATACTCCCCTCAAAAAGAAGCACCTCGTCCTCAAAGTGGATAAAAAAAATTGTTGCTAGATCACTCTCATGCCTCCCATCACACATTGTGAGAAACTGTAATGTTTGGTCATTGGAACAATACCTTGGGCCAAATTTTTCATCACACCAAAAATATAACCCTTTTTCTTATTTCTTCTGAATCTCTGTCTTTGTATGATGTGTGAATGACACCCTCAGTCATGGCCCATTATTCATGTCCAAGGGAGCCACCTTTTGGACTTTTACAGTTTGAGTTTTTGGTATCATCGTAGTTGTAGCATTTCAATGTAGCGCTCCACTTGTGTTGCTCCTATTAGCTTATTTCAATTGCATTTTTATCTTCAACCAACTACGATAATTACATAGTTTCCCTCAATCCTCGCGATCTCAGCAGCGAAGAGTTGTATGTATGTCGGGCTTTATATCCTTCATGAAATTTTCCTGCAATAGTACTTCAGAAATTCCCCTTAGTTGTCATGACAATAGCTCGAATCTCTCTCTATTCCATGATAGTCCCCTCTTGAGTCAAGTCAGAGAATTACTGGTGTAGATCTCTGTATCACCTAAAAATTAAGAAGTCAGGTAAAATTTTGACGACTTTAAAATGTAATTAATTTGCATTTAAACTGCTCCCAGCCGACCTCTCTGCACTTCACCGCACATGCAATCGTTGGATGCGATCAAACGGTTGAGATAAAGGAAAGATGATGTTAAATGTCGCAATTCCATTTATTCTCTTGATTCCTTCCTTCACACGATAGCTCCTACGCTCGATTACTATAGTAGGACACAAACAGTCCAGATGCACGACCAACAAGGAGCTGCAGGCGATAATTCAAAGCTCGGGGGAAAAATCGGCAAAAGGAAATCTCCATTTTATGATATTATAGATAATTCTTTCGTTACATTTTCATTCTGACGTATGTCACGAACACATATACTTTTTTTTCATTTTTGATAACTGTAGTGGAGAACTTGTGTCAGAAACTACGAACTTGGTTTGTGGGCTTTCATGAGCCATTAGCAAAAAATCAATGAAGAAAATGGAGGATTAAAGTAATAGGAGGAATATGAAAGAAGAATATGAAGTCTCAAAAAGGTGTCGACAATGCAAGAAAGGTCGTTTGAGGTATGAATTTATAAATGAATTATGTTTAAGGTTAAATCACGAAATGAGTCAAGATTTCATGAAATCCTAAGATGTTTACGAATTTCAGGTTGTTTACACTAGGCGACGAGCTAGAGGTGAGCTTGTAGAAACTTGTCGTGGGGTCGCTCCGTCAAGTCAGGTGAAATAATCACATGTTAACTTAAGAAAAGTAACCATATGTAGGTCCATGTGATTATGTATTTCATACAATTGCATGTACAGGAGTGTGAATTGTGGCGACCGGACAACATGTCGACTTTCCGAATTGCGAAGCTGGTGCGCGCAGGAGTGCGAATTGTGCAGAAGGCCACCCTAAGGCTCGAAAAGGTCCTATAGGAATCCACTTTGGGCTTCCTCATGTCGGTTTCATCCTTCTAAGTAGAAGTCGATACCACACACGTGAAACTCCAAAAGAGGACGGAAACAGGTCGAACTAAAAAGAGGCGGGCACCACTTCTAAGGTTCTAAGATAGTCGCAGGAAGACCCCTAAGACTAGATCCTAACTCCTACGAGAAATACTAGACCTCACGAAAATTGAGGTCAACAATTGTGGATGAATAACTACATAAATTGTATGAATGCAAACATGTTGTCATTTAAGGCAAGTGATTTTACTATGTTACGAATATGAGGAATATTCTTATGAAATCATTGCTTGCAGTTGTTTATTAACTATGATCTATACATATGATATATGAAATGCCTATGATGAATATTTGTTATATGAATTATGCTTTAAGAAAAATAACAAGTGATAATATAGGTAAGTTATTGCAAGAAAACTTAAGTGCAGATGATAAGGAAGGGTGAGATTTTCGACTCTTGGTATTCAGAAGGTGAAGAAACTCTAGGAATCATTGGAATCAGACGATGATGGAATGTAGGAAACTGTTGATAACAGGAAAGGCTATTGATAATTGTTATATTGGGAGGGACCAACTTTTATCAATAGTTAATGTTGTCATCGGGCAGAGTGACAATCCGATGATATGACATTACATGACATGAAAATAATTAGAGTATATACAATTATAAGTGATATTCCTATGATTATATTTATGACTTTTACAAACATGTTTATGATTATATGATTATGATTACACATGAATGAATGAAATACATGTTTTATACAACATTCATAGCTCCCTGCATTTCATGTCCTTTCTTTCATATTTTATACATTCATAGCATGTCATGTCATGTGTTGTGCATATGCACATTGTTGTGAGATATGTACTTCCTGGCATAAAATTGAAACGCAAAGGAACACAAGCAAACACAGATCGTTTACGTGGTTCGATCCAACTGGATCTACTTCCACGGGAGGGAATCAATCAAATAGTTCACTAAGTCAAAAGAAATGGAGAATACATAGCTTATACATAGAGATGAGCCCTCTTCTTCCTTCTGTGGCCTCCCTCTCAAGCGACACCTTGATACAAGGCCTCAAGATGGTCTCCTCCTCTCTAGCTCTCTAGCTATTCTCTCCTCTTTTGTTGTAGTTTAAGATCTCTTCCCTTGCCCCTCATTCGTGATAGCTTAAGATCTTTTCCCTTGCCTTTGTGGTAGCTTAAGATCTCTTATCTTGCTCTCTTAAGTCTCACACCCTCTCTATTTATAGAAGCAAGAGAGTGGTAGGTGGGAGGTAGGTGATCGGTAGGTGAGCGGTAGGTGAGATGTAGTAGGTGAACGGTACCACATTACAAAAGTATCATTTTACCTTAGTTTAATAATTGGGGGTCAAAATAACAATTCTCCACCTTGAACCTCAATTGAGAAGCTTCGAAGTAAATATTCCCTCCATCTGGCCCCTGAGGGGCCCTCAGTCCTTGTTTGAGTTTGCTAAGTCCAAACAGTACATGGACTTAGCAGTCACGGTTCTTCCGATAAGAGAGTACAATCCTTTTTTTCTGACTCCTTGTATGAAGACATGGGAGTCTTTGGTTACTCTGATGCAGTCATTCTCTGTCTTGAACGAGCATCCGCTTGACTCCAGCGTACCTAAAAAAATCATATTTCTTTTAAGCTCTGGTGCGTACCTAACATTTTTTAGTACTCGTTCAACTTCATCAAACATCCTTATCCTCATTGATCCACTTCCAACAACCCTGTGAGCTTTATTGTCTCCCAGTATAACGAACTCATCATTTTCCTGTTGCAGTGTCTCGAACCAGTCTTTGTGAGGAAACATGTGAAAAGAACACCCTGAGTCGAGGATCCACTCCTTACTGGATTCAGATTCTGTGATCACCAGGGTCTCAACATAGTCGTAGTCATCAGAGACTACGCTTGCTTCTCCTGATTCTTCTGGCTCTTCTTGATACTTATTCTTGATCATCAGAGGCTACGCTTGCTTCTCCTGATTCTTCTGGCTCTTCTTGGTACTTATTCTTCTTGGCTACGCTTGCTTCTCCTGATTCTTCTGCACCATGTCCTCAACATAGTCGTAGTCATCAGAGACTACGCTTGCTTCTCCTGATTCTTCTGGCTCTTCTTGATACTTATTCTTGATCATCAGAGGCTACGCTTGCTTCTCCTGATTCTTCTGGCTCTTCTTGGTACTTATTCTTCTTGCTTCCTTTCTGGGCAGGTTCTTCTTGAAATGACCGTCCTTATGACAATGATAGCACTTGAAAGATCCCCTTGATGACTGATTCCCGCCATCATTGCTTAACCTTGATCTGTACTGACCATTTCTTGAATCTTTCCTGTCCGATCTTCCATTGACAATAAGACTGTCTCCGCTGACTTCCTTGTCCCTGTCATGCTTCCTCTGAAGTTCTTTCGCTCTAATCAGAGATTGGACCTCCTCCAGAGTAATAGTCTATACCCTTCCATAGAATTGGCTCTAATCAGAGATTGAACCTCCTCCAGAGTAATAGTTTGTACCCTTCTATAGAGCATCACATCCTTGAAATGCTCGTAGCTCTTAGGAATAGAGTTTAGCAACAGCAGTGCTTTGTCCTCACCGTCTTGAAATGCTCGTAGCTCTTAGGAATAGAGTTTAGCAACAACAGTGCCTTGTCCTCATCGTCCATCTTGACATCGATATTCTCGAGGTCATCGATGATCTTGTTGAACTCGTCGATCTGCTCTGAGACGGATTTGTCTTCATGCATTTTGAAGGAGTATAGGCCCTGCTTTGAACTCGTCGATCTGCTCTGAGACGGATTTGTCTTCATGCATTTTGAAGGAGTATAGGCGCTACTTCAAACTCGTCAATCTGCTCTGAGACGGATTTGTCTTCATGCATTTTGAAGGAGTATAGGCGCTGCTTCAGAAAGAGTCTATTGGCTAGAGACTTTGTCAGATAGAGTACCTCGAGTTTAGCCCAAAGCGCTTGAGCCGTTGTCTCCCTCGACACCTCCCTCAGAACTTTATCGCTCAGGCTCAGGATTATCAAACTGTGAGCCTTGTCCAGCATGCTGATCTTCTCTTTCTCGGTCATGTCGGCCGGCAATGTCGCCGACCCTTGCAAGGCTTCTGCAACACCCTGCTGAACCAATAGAGCTCTCATCTTTACTCTCCATGGGCCGAAGTCGTTCTTCTCATTAAATTTCTCAATGTCGAATTTGACAGAACTCATTGTCGTGGCTAGGATTTCTTCCAATGAATTATACCTGCTGCCCTTCCAAGAACTAGGCTTCTCCCCGTGAACTCCACTGCCTTCGACAACCGAACAGAGAGCTCTGATACCTTCTGGCAGAGATCACACTTATTCACCGGAGAAAACTTCTTGTTCTGTGCTCGCGCCTCCTTCCCGCAGGCACTCCTCTGCGTCCAGCGGAATAAATCAGGAATTCCTCATCTGCCTCTCGCACGAGAATAACTGCCTCTCCAGAGCCGTTGCGCCTCGCCAAACGACTCAGGTCCTTCTGCTTCGCGGACTCCCGAACAGGGAACTCCCCGAACCCTTCTCTGCGCGATCTCNATTCTTATGAAATCATTGCTTGCAGTTGTTTATTAACTATGATATATACATATGATATATGAAATGCCTATGATGAATATTTGTTATATGAATTATGCTTTAAGAAAAATCACAAGTGATAATATAGGTAAGCTATTGCAAGAAAACTTAAGTGCAAATGATAAGGAAGGGTGAGATTTTGACTCTTGGTATTCAGACAGTGAAGAAACTCTAGGAATCGTTGGAATCAGACGATGACGGAATGTAGGAAAATGTTGGTAACAGGAAGGGCTATGATAATTGTTATATTGGGAGGGACCAACTTTTATCAATAGTTAATGTTGTCTTCGGACAAGGTGACAATCCGATGATATGACATTACATGACATGAAAATAATTAGAGTATATACAATTACAAGTGATATTCCTACGATTATATTTATGACTTTAATGAACATGTTTATGATTATATGATTATGATTACACATGAATGAATGAAATACATGTTTTATATGACATTCATAGCTCCCTGCATTTCATGTCCTTTCTTTCATATTTTATACATTCATAGCATGACATGTCATGTCATGAATTACATACTAGCATGCATGCTGTTTCTTTTCCTTCTATAAAATTTTATTCTAGACTTGATTATTTCGGTGAACCTGTTGTTGCTCATTTTATGTTTTTAATTTATAGGAAGAGTTAAGAAACATAAGGGAAAGTAGACTAGTGTGACTTGTACAACTTATACATTTTATAGTTTGAGAGCGTATACAAACTTTTAGAGACATATTTTTATTATGTTGGATTTAACAGTTTGATATATATATATATATATATATTCGCCAAAATAAAAAGTTTCATTGATGAAAAGAAGATACAAAGGTTTTAGTGAGCGGGTGTTAGGAACCTACTCACAAGACATACAAGACTCTAAAAGATAACAAAAAGTACAAGTATACCCCAAAAGAGCTGAACAATTTCCCTAAAAGAATAAAATGGTCCATCAAAGAGCTTAATCAAGATGAGTGAGCTTTCCTCTCTCCCTGGTTCTAGAGAGGGAGTCTAACACCAAACTGTGATAAGGGTTTTCACCCGAAATGAGCAAAGCATCCTCCTGTAAATTCCTAAGTCCATTCAGTCTTTTTTTTTTCTTTTTCTTGGTTTTGTAAACATGTCAATCATCTTCCAAGGGTTGTCCCAACTTATCACTGAGTTGATCATCAATGGGGGCAATCTCCACCTATTGCGCACCTTGAACTTGGCACTTCGCCAAGGTTTGAGGGCCCTCAACCTCAGCAATAATTGTTTCCATAGCATATGGAGCATCATTTGGCACTAAAAATAGAGTATCCTCATTTTCGGCAACATGAGGGGGTTGAGGTAGTGAGAGGTGCTCCTATGGGGCACAAACAGTGACAATATCCTCTCTAGTTGTAGTTTACACTATATAAATCAATGGAATAGGTGTTTCTTGAGTAGTTAGATGAGGCACTTGAGGTTGAGGTCTCAAATTAGGATGAAGCCTGAAATATTTTTCAAGTATGTATCCAAACATCTTACAATGGGTACAATAGTATGGTCTTTGTTCCATGACAATCTGTTCCCAGTATCCGTTATGTGGAGTGTCGAGCCAAATTTCATCAATGTCAAGTAAAGTGATATTTCTCTCCACAAGAATCCTGGTAACAGAAGGTCAGGTGAGATTAAAAGTGGGCATGTCTAATTTAATTGGTCTCCCAAGCATTGCCCAAATGGAATAAAGGACCTGGTGGTTGAAAAGATGCAATTTAAGCCCAGATAACTTAAGTCATATTGGTACTGTAGGTGGTTCTTAGTTTGGATCAAATTCAGAAGACCACTTGAGCAACTTCATAGTTTTTCCTTCAATGGTGAGGTATTTCCTGTAGAAAATCCTAATATAGCCTTCGTTCGTAGTCAATTATATCATTACATGTCTCTCATCAAAGAGACTCACCTACCATTGTCCTACAAGTTTGAGGTCCTACAAGTTTGCGAATAACCTCCATTTTGAGATGCTCTAACTGAAATTTCCCAATGAGTGTGAATTTGTATTTTTCAATCAAAGTAGAAACTTCTAGACCTGAAAAAATAAGAACGACCTTACCACCCTTCGTACAAGTCCTCTTAACAAACGAACCGTCGGTTTTTCTTTAAGGGAATCAAGATAGATCTGAGGAAACACCACATGGTCAACAGCATTCTCAGAGTCTGGACTCTTTCCAAGAGCCTCAACAAAAGATTTTTTGCCTAGGTACTGATTCGAGGGAGGAACTCTGGCCGTTGAAAGTAACAGAGAAAAAACAGAGAAATGGGGAGCTGAAGCCAAACTCCAGAAGGATCACGTTACTGTCAAGCTGAGTCGAGGAGGAAGACGAAGGAGGAGTCGGGTCGAGGAGGAAGACGAATGAGGAGCCGATCGTGTCCTGGATGAGTCTTGAAGAAACGAAGAACAGGATCGCGCTGCGTCGAGGAGGAAAAACGAACAGCAACCCTTCCCATCTTCCCTGAGAACCTTGTCACTAGAAAAAGCAAATAAAAGTCGATGGTTAACTGTAGCAGTGTTGAAGTTGAGTTCATTCTATATTTTTGGCAATATGTAAAGCTCTCTAGTTGTACATCATGCTTAGCGAGTTATATATGTCGGCCACTATTCCTCTACAGTTGTTTTGTGATAATAAAGTCATCTTTAGCAGTGTTTATAATCTGATTCAGCATGATCTCACCAACCATGTAGAGATTGATCGTTGATTCATCAAGGAGAAGCACAATTCTAAGGAAAATTTGTGTTCCCTTTATCCCATCCAGTGGCCAACTCACAGATATCCTCACAAAGAATCTTCTTCGGCTATTGTTTGACAACTTAAAATCTAAGTTGAACATGATTGACATCTATGCTTTAATTTAAGGGGAGAATTAAAAATTATTTCTATTTATTTGTTGCCTTCTCTTTTATATTTATTTTTATTTTTTATGTATTTCCTGGTGTATGCTTTTCCTTCTTATGTTTTGAGTGTTATACGGAAAATTTTGGGTATTATATCTTTCCTTGTTCTATATCCTTTGTATCGTATATTTAGCCCTTTTGCTGCTCAATAATATTATTTTGCGCAATTCCCAAAATCTACAATAAATATAGCAAATTGTTTGTTCAATATTTCTGCTGTCAATATCGTGTAATAAGCTGCACTCAAGGAACACTTAACAGTACCGACCATAAATCACATTTGTACAATAGCATAGAATATGATAAGGCGGAAAAGGAGAGAGTGAAAAAAAGACATTATCAATTCTTTGTTTTCAATGATTTGTTTTCACAAGTTTGATAAGTAAAAAGAAAGTTACCAGATGCACTTTCTCTGGTTTAGTAACAGATTTGCGTCCTTCCAACTTAGAGCTGTCTGGTTTTTTAACCACAGCAGAGAAAAGACTCTCCAGCTCTAAAATGTCAAATTCTGTAGTGCTGAACCACAATCAGCTCGTTAGCAAAGAAGTAAATACTGAAAACCTACTCAAGAAGCATAAACTATAAAGTTTTAACAGTAGTACGCGGGCTTCTTAAGAATATCAAGGTGGTGAAACTTTGTATGCATTCAGTGTCTTTTACCTGGCAAATCTTCTATGTTAAGTCTAAGGTTTCAACACAGTTAACTAGAAGGAATTGAATTCTTAGGATTAATAATGACGTGAATGTAACCTACTTAGTAAATGATGAGTAGAAAAGAAAAAAAAAAGAGCTAAAAGCATTGTACCTCTGAGCATCAGCATGCTTTTGTAGTTCCGCCCATAAACTCCCTTGCATAGCTCTAGTTACTTTAACCCAATGCAACGGTTTTAAAGATGATTTTTTTATGGCTGTGGCAGAAACGCCANTCAAGGTGGTGAAACTTTGTATGCATTCACAGTGTCTTTTACCTGGCAAATCTTCTATGTTAAGACTAAGGTCTCAACACAGTTAACTAGAAGGAATTGAATTCTTAGGATTAATAATGACGTGAATGTAACCTACTTAGTAAATGATGAGTAGAAAAGAAAAAAAAAAGAGCTAAAAGCATTGTACCTCTGAGCATCAGCATGCTTTTGTAGTTCCGCCCATAAACTCCCTTGCATAGCTCTAGTTACTTTAACCCAATGCAATGGTTTTAAAGATGATTTTTTTATGGCTGTGGCAGAAACTCCTGCACGTGCAAATCCAAGTCCTCTTCCACCAGACATGGGACCTAATGGTGGTTGTGGCCCTCTTAAACTAGAACGTGGAGGTGGCGGTGGAGCACTTGGAGCCCTCGAAAGCATTGGAGGAGGTGGTACACCCTCACTAGGGGTAGGCGTTGGAGATGGAGCTCCACATTGATGTCCACTAGGTGAAGGCAAAGCATCATATACTCTAGGAGGAGGCAGGGAGGGAGCTCCCTCAACTCCTCCAGGTAGTGGAGAAAATGATGGTGCTATCACATGACCCTCAGGGAGAGGAGTTGGTGGTGGAGGAGATCCGCCAGGGGTAGTAGGAGGAAGAAGTGGTGGTGGTGGTCCCCTAGGTCTTTCTAGTAAAGGTGATGGTGGTGGAGCTCCATCAAAAGTAGGCAGAGGAAGAGGAAGTGGTGCTCCAAGAGGAGGCAGTCGTGGAGCTCTAAAGATAGTTGGCGTTTGTGGAGATGCATGGCGAGGAGTTGGTGCTGGTGGTGGTGGAGCTACAACAGGTTCTTTGTAAGGAAGTGGAGGAGGTATTGGTGGGGATGGAGGTTGTTCATGAGAGGGTGGAGTTGAACCTTTCCCACAACCCCTNTGCTCTCCTCCTCTCTAACTCTCTAGCTATTCTCTCCTCCTTTGTTGTAGCTTAAGATCTCTTCCCTTGCCCCTCCTTCGTGATAGCTTAAGATCTCTTCCCTTGCCTTTGTGGTAGCTTAAGATCTCTTCCATTGCTCTCCTAAGCCTCACACCCTCTCTATTTATAGAAGCAAGAGAGTGATAGGTGGGAGGTTGGTGAGCGGTAGGTAGATGTGGTGGTGAGCGGTACCACATTACAAAAATGTCATTTTACCTTAGTTTAATAATTGGGGGTCAAAATAACACACATGAATTACATACTAACATGCATGTTGTTTCTTTTCCTTCTATAAAATTTTATTAGATTTAATTATTTTGGTGAACCCGTTGTTGCTCATTTTATGTTGTTAATTTACAGGAAGAGTTAAGGAACATCAGGGAAAGTAGACAAGTGTGACTTGTACAACTTATACAATTTATGGTTTGAGAGCTTGTGCAGACATTTAGGGACATATTTTTATTTTGTTGAATTTAACAGTTTGGCATATATATATATAT
>JXCR01084063.1:30047-46458 GCA_002079205.1 Phalaenopsis hybrid cultivar | reverse complement strand
TGTGTGTGTGTGTGTGTGTGTGTGTGTGTGTGTGTGTGTGTGTGTGTGTGTGTGTGTGTGTGTGTGTGTGTGTGTACTGCAAGCCTTGGTCTGTTGGTGGCAGTGTAATTGTAAGTCCTCTCAGGTCAAGAGTTCGATCCCACCGTAGTGCGGGGGCTGTGTGTGTGTGTGTGTGTGTGTGTGATTGTGTGTGTGTGTGTAATATTGCTAGCCGATCTCGAGTTGAGATCGAGTCGATTCATGTTTGGCTCAAAATCGGCTCCAAAAGTTTCGATCCAAAATTTCGTCTCATAGCACTGCTTGTTTATTTCAATCCAACCTCCAACCGAGCCAAAATTCAAATTGATTTTCAAGTGATTAACGACCTTCAAGCTAAAACCACAACCCCAACTTTACTAATGAGTTGCACCAGCTTCTTTATCTTCTAATGCAAAACAACATCAAGTTTACACAGTGCCAACCAGGCTAAATATCTATTCCACCTTGTCAATTTATGCTCATCGTCCATGTCAACTTTTCTCAGTAGTTACACCTATTTCATCTTCTTAGTTAAACCAATATCAACTTTGCACATTTGTTAGTGTGTCGCACTTGCATTTACATACATACCGCCCAAGTTTTCTTACGTATTGACACATCCAACACCTAAACTTTGCTTTTCATGTTTATACCACCCAAAACTTTCATATGTCATCAAAGATATCACTATTTTAACTTTTCGAGAGTGAAATACACCTTTTTGTTCATAGGGACTGTGACATAAATGTAAAAATTGAAGTTTAAGTGTATGATATATAAATACATAAGAATTGGTTGTATGCTTGTAAATCTTTCTTTACTTTTTGTTGGTTAAGATTTGCTTTCTTCCTTAAACATGAAGTCAATTTGTTTCATGTTTACTCAAATGAACCAACAAACAAAAGCTAAATCAGACCACTCCTCTTCCTCTTTTCATGTTATAAGAAAGAAAATTTATTAAAAGGGAGGATATATTACAAACCAACTGTTCCACTCAACTCCCACCAACCCCCTAAATATAGTTCTGTGGTTCAAAAGCCTAAATAGGACAGGCTTTGCTTAATGCCGCGGGAGTTCACACATGAAGCTTCTCTCCTCCCAGCCAAAGAAGCTACGGTGAAAAAAAGGGAGGGCTTTTTTATCATGAATAGTTCGTGTTTGATTTGTTAAAAAACTTGTGTTCGATTCGTTCTGTACGTTAATGAGTGGAACATGAATAAATTTTTTTGCGCTCGATATAAAAATGAGCAGAACACGAACTAAAATTTATTCGTTTGTGTAAAGCTTGTTTTGGCGTCAAATATTTATTTAATTGGTCAGTTAATTTTAATTAATATTCGTCATAATTATACCAATATTAAAAAAATATGCTTTAAAAATTATGTTAATATTAATTTAAAAATAATTATAAATTTGAATATAAGAAATATATAGTTGATTATATAATAGTCATCATGATTTATGAGCATAGTATTCAATGTAATTAATGTACTTTGTTATGATAATTTACTTCTAACTAATATAATCAATGTGTGTTGATTCCTCCTTAAAATTCACTCTCTTTCTTTTTTTGTTGCATTAGATGCAGATAAATGTGGCTGATAAGGAAATATAGAGTACTTTCCCTTTATATTTTTTGAAGTGTTTTGAGTTGAACATGTGCAACATCTTGTGTGTAATACGTATCTTCTGTAATATATAGTTTCCATCAGTTGCCTTCAGTTGCCTATATGTTAATCAGAGCAAATCTTCTCGGCTATTTTTGATGTTCGAACACATCAATGAGCAATGTCTTAAATCTATGTGACACATTTAGACCTAAGCTTGTGAGATTTTGCATCTTTTGAATGCTTTTTTGATCTTTTTTTTTATCAAATCAATCACAAGATTTCTCGGTAATTTCGACATTTTGCGTGCACCGTCATGATTTGTTACATAAAATCATTGTCGTTAAAGCAATTTTAACTGCAATGTGACTTGTTAAAGTTTTTTCAAACAATGTTAATTTTAAATATCATTATTAGCTTCAACTGATTTGCACTACATCATGATTAATAAGTTTATGTCAACAATGTCCAACATTAAAAAAATTCAAGCAAAACTTATATAGTCGTAATGATGATTAGACTGTTAGAACTAAAAAAAAATTCACATTCGATTTCGAGAGAAATAAACCATAGATTAGCGGAAACGTACCAGAATCCATTAGATCGATTGCGCAAGATATGATCTTCCAATCTGCAGATTTTCCAAATTTCCAAATTTTCCTTAGTTTTCTTGTTGATGGGGTGCAAGAAAGGGATGTGTCTCTCTGCAAATTGGGGACTATCACCCTTTAAAGTAACTACCAGGTAGTTACAAAAAAATTTTGCTTAATTCTAATTCTGCCCCTCATCAAATTAGAATTTGCACTTATAGTATACACACTATAATATCATGACAAATGTGCCCAAAGTCATGAACTTAATTCTAAATTAGACCACAATAATTTTGACTTATTTAATGATGACCCAACACATTTATTAATTACATTGTAGTCCCAAAATTAATCCAACAATTTCCCCCTANAACGTGTAAAATCATGTATATTGCATGTGGTGTTCATGCATTATGGGAAATTTACATATGTAATATCATAACTCTTGTGTATTTACATGCCTAATGCCTAAAGATTGATATTTACACTTGCAACACGTTGATGTTATAAATCTTAATGAAATTGTATTTCACTTATAAAAAAAATAGTTATAGTGATATTAATGATGTGATGTTAAAGATTTGATTGGTATATATGCATGTAATAGACATGTAAATATGTAAGAATTATGTGCCATGCATGTAAATGACCCTAGATTATACATGATCCTGAGCAACCTCTAAGTAGAGTTTTGAATTTAGCTTCAAGATTGTTAATCGCTCAAAAATTAATTTGAATTTTGGCTTAGATTGAGTTGGTTGAAACAAATGAGACAAACTATGAGCCAAAATTTTTTATCTTTTTTTTTTTTTTAAAACAACCTCAGCTTGGCTCGAAATCAGATCGTTAATAACCCTACTGATATTAGGGTAGTGAATTTAGCAAATTTAGCTCGAGCAACGTTAATCGCTAGAAAATTTATTTGAATTTTGGCTTGGAGCAAGATCAGATTGAAATAAACTAGCTGAGCCGTGAGCCAAAATTTTGGATCAAATTTTTTTTTTAGCCGTTTTTAAGTAGGCCCCAACTCGGCTCAAAATCAGATCGTTAACGACTATATTTCTAAGTTTTCTTAACTTTGTTTCTTTTTAGAAGATAGGGGTGTATATGAGCCGAACATGAGCTGAGGCAACTTGTGTTCGGCTCGTTAAATATACCTATGTTCGTGTTCGGTTCGTTTATATTTCAAACACAAAAAATATGTTCGTGCTCGGCTCGTTTACTTAGTGAGACAAACATTAGTTGTTTGCAAACAATGAATCGTTTCGACAACTCAAGTCATGCAAACGTAAAATGTTAAGAGTTAGGATAAGATTTAAATCTTATTATTTATATTAAAAGATCATTTAAATAAAATTTAATATTTTTTAATTCTAATTTTTTAATTAACAATTTTAATTGATTATAAATTTTGTAGTCTTACAGTCAATTAAAATTTTTAAATATAATGTNATATATATATATATATATATATATATATATATATATATATATATATATATATATATATATATTCACAATAATTTTATCAAATCTCGTTACTGCCTGAAAATCTCATAAAACCTGTTGCTCAAATTCCATTTATTGAAATTTTGCTCTGCGGGAGGGAAAAAATTTGCGTGTGATAGACGTACGCAGCGCTGCGTGCGATATTGGGGTTATACCAAGGGTACAAGGGGGTTATATCCACGGTATAACCCCTTGTAACCTCATTGTAATTTGTTGTAACCTATCTGTACCCTAAAATAAGTTTCACGCTTCTGTTATCATATATTAAGAGGTTACACGTAAGTTACATGAAAGTTACAGGGAGGTTACAATGGCTTATACCATGGATGTAACCCCCTTGTACTCTCGTTATACCCCAATATCGCACGCAGCATTGCGTACGTCTATCGCACACAAATTTTCCATTCTGCCTTTCAAATAAGAAAAAGTGGAAATTTACATACATACCACCCAATTCTTATGTTTTTACATAGCTAACACCTAAATTTTGATATTTATAACACTTTTGTGTTATAAACTAATATATGAAAAAGGTTTATTTCCCTATTAGAAAACTAATAATAATAACATTTTCATTTATTTAATATCAACAATTTGATGTAAATATGAAAATTTAAGTGTTAGATGTGCAAATATATAATAATTATGTGCTATGTATGTGAATGCTCAAAAACTAATACTCCAATTAAAAATTTAAGAAGGTTCCATTGTCCATCCATGATGGAGTCTTGAAATACGGCCCACGGGGTTCGACCCACGACCTGCGTTTAATGTAAAAACCCAACAGCGTTTTCGAATTAAACTGCCAAAACGTGTTTTCTAAACGGCGAGACGACGTTTTGAAAATGTCGTCTGCACTTATAAGCTGCCCCAAACTGACCCTAAGAGTTAGTAGATTGTTTTCTCTGCAACCCAAAGACAAAGATTTGAACTGCACTCATCCTCCATGGAGCCTTCCCCAAGTTGGCCTCCTCGACCTACCAAACACTCGATAAACTCCAAGTTGGCATCCTCAGGAAGTCGGTCGAACCTAGACCGGCTCATTTGATGCTTTCATTCATTTGTTGAGTGATATGATCCACGAAAGGTACAACATTTTAAATTATTAATATAATTTTTTTTCTTTTATATTGGACTTTTATTTAAATTTATATAAAGTTAATTATGATGTAATTTTAGTTCTAAAAAAAGGCCTAAGTAGCATATGATCTAATATTTTAGTTCAAGTTGAAATGTTGTGTGAGTGTTTCACATCTCTTTTATTACTACATCAAAGTCAAATTCAAATTGGCATGGCCAATCCTACCATGTAGATTTTAGTATGTTTTTCATCTTGCAAGTAGAATATTTAGTTAGATTGATGGTGATTTAGTTTTCAAGGTGGAGTTCTGAAATCTAAAGCAAATTTTCTTGAAGTACTGCTTTTGTGATGTTTTATCATCTCTACTTTTGTAATGCTTTTAAATATAAAAAAAAGTGTAATGTAAAGGATGTTATAAGAGAATTAAAAATCAATTTGGAGAAGTAATTATGTTTCTTTGGGAAATGCTTGGTGGCTTATCATGGCAATCTTTTTTGTTAAGATATGATGCATCTTTGTTTAGTTAATTTATTTATTTATTTTCACCTCCATATCTCCCTTAAGAGTTTTTTTAGCTTCTCTCTAATTTCTTGTGTATGGTCAAAATATAGTAATATTACATTTATGAAATGTGAAGATGGTCTTTTCGGGTTTCTCAACCCAATTCCATCTGATCAAGATCAAAGATCTGAAGATTACAATCTACTAAGTAACCGTCAGCTGAAAGTTTCCCTTAGTGGGTGAAGTACAAGTATATTTAACGATTCCACCCGAAATTGCTCTATGACATTAGATCAATCCTACCAGAAAAGAACCAAGTTCAAGAACAAATTATTCCTAAGACAAACTATCAAATGAGGTCGAATGGATCGATAAAGATATGACCCAATGAGTGCATAGGGAATAAAAAGGTGGAATGCACTGCTACTAGATGATAATGAGCCAAAGATAATATTAAAAATATGCCAATGGCATAATAAGATAAACGTGAAAAGTCAGAGAACCTTAAAGATCTAAATTTAATCATCGCATGTGTATATTATATAGAGCAGACTCCCATATATAAGAAGAGAAGTTTATGTATTAAGGTATGGTTGTTTTGAGTCCTAGAGGAAACATGTAACACATTTTTTGAGTAAATTCTACAATACCCTCTTTTCAAATTTTTCTTACCTTATTCTCTCGTTCTTTTCTTGATGTGTGAATCCACAAACATATTAGGATTTAACATCTTGCACTTTATTCCCATGTTTTCTTCAACATTGGTCAACACAAAAAAAAGTATCACAAATAAAGTCTTGCTTTTAGCACAAGACACCAACACCTTCAAATCATTATCCTAAAAAGAAATTTTTGCATTTTCTTCCCAATTTCTTAAGAAATCCATGAATATCATTCATCCATTATTTATCCCTTTCACAGCTAACTCATAAGCTCCACATAATATTAGCTATCAAAATCAACCAAATACGTCACCTCTTGACCACCTTCAAAAAGTAAGCCTACAAATGACTTATAAACCTAAATCACACCTTTTGGGACTTCCTTTAATCTCTTAAACCAAATAAGGTTACTTATCACAACCCTTAACTCTAATTTCCAACACCATCACTTAATCATTGGTATGCGCCTTGCAAAAAAGAATAAAATGGATATTTCCATAAGGAAACTTCATTAAGTGGATTTTATTTTCACTCATGGAAACATTTCTAATTTTCAATCCTTTTAATTTTATAGGATCATAGAGCTTACACTAGTATAATGTTACTATTAAATTTAATGAAAAATCCTTGTGANCACACACACACACACACACACACACACACACACACACATATATATATATATATAGAGAGAGAGAGAGAGAGACACACACACAAATTGAATATAAAGAATCACCTTGAGTTAATTTCAAGCCGAAATGAATCCAAATAATACAATTTGAGCCAAAAAGTTCCGATTTCGAGCTAGATTAAGTCGGTTTTTAGCTGAAATGGATTAAAAAAAAAACTAAAATTGAGTCAGCTTGTTCTGATTTTGAGCTCGATTCAATTTTGGACCCAGCTAGCTCGAAATCGAATATAATGTGCCACGAGCCGATTTCAAACAACACTCGATTTATTTGAGCCATTTTCGACCTGAACCCCAATTCAACTTAAAATCAAATCGTTAACAACCCTAAAGTAAAATTGATAGAACCAAAAAAAAAATAAATAAATAAATAATGTTAGACAATAATAATATGGGAGGGAAAGTAGACAAAATGAACATATATGATGATTTTTGTTGATGATCATCATCGATTCTTTTGGTATGCTAGTCTCCTCCGCTACTAAAGACTTCGCCTCTATAGTGTTGTTTGTCGTCTCCTCAACTTTTTATATTTTATGGATGATTCTATTTTACGTTCACTTCTTACTTTTTCTTTGGTTGATTGATTTTTTTTTTATGTCATTTAACCATTTAATTTCATTTATCCATTTTATGGACATTTCAACTTTATTAGATGTAGCTCTAGTTATGGGCGAATATGCATCAACTCTTTTTATTCTTTAACTTATGATCAAAATATTTGTGAGAAAAAAAAGAAAATATACAGGGCTATGACATCAATCACCACAGATATTCTACGGCTTAGACGACAACAACACAAAATGCTAAAAAAAAACAACTTCCTCCAACTCCCCTCAACATCAACACCTCAGCCATCACTCTAGCACACAATCCTATATTTGACATAAGAACGAAACATATCGAGGTAGATAAGGGGCCCATCCAATATGCAGAAATTTGCCTCAAAAACATCATGTCCCAATATTAGATTGCTAATATTTTCACCAAATCACCACCTCAACCTCGTCATCAAATTCTAGCCAACAAACTGACACTCCACGACTGAGAGTCTCAGTTTCATGGAGCCTTAGTTTGAGAGGGGGTGAAAGGAGGTTGTTTATCTGGTTCCCAAAATTCACAAGGTAATTCCTACCTATGGCAAAAAGCTTGCTCCCACCATCATTTTCTAACCACACTACCACAAGTGCTTCCTGCCATTTTTACTATAGCAAGAGGGTAATCTCCCTCTCAGGATACCTCTATAAAAGGCGACGAATGAGGCTAGGTTAGAAAAGAGAGAAAGGGAAAGGATTGTGCAATGTATAAAAGTAGAGTAATGGAAAGGATGTGGATCATTTAGCTTCATTTATGACTTGGTTGAGAAGGGAGTCTATCTTTCCTATTAATGATCTTTTCTTCTTGAGCCACAATCAAATATTTTCCAAACTATCCTCGATCTATTTTTATTTCATATGTGAATAATGATAGTTTTGATGTGTTAAGAATACTAATTAGGTCTTTCTGTTAAGCTCTATTTGACACAAATCTATAATAATTGAAAAAGATTGAAGTTATCTATTTGAATTCTAAACTTTATTATTTGAACATTTAAGCAACATTTTGAAAGATTTTTTAATCTTAATCAAACTCTATTTAAAATTATCTTTGCATGATGGTTTATATAAGCTTCAAGGAGGGTTTGATTGTATTTCAATTGTTTCTAATATAGTTCCCATTTTTTTGAATTTTATTTATCTTTAAAATTAATGTTGTGTTGCGAGATATATAGATAAATCAAAAAGAAGAACGATCGACGAAGCAAAATATAGAATGAGAAAAATCACACCAGAAAAGAACACACAGATTTACGTGATTCGGCAAATTGCCTACGTCCAAGGAGTTGCAGAGGATTTTACTAGAGAAATTTACACAAGTCGATCACCTCGACTTACAAGAGGAATCTCTCACTCTCAATTCGTTGCTCTCTTTTGTTCTCTCTCTGTTCTTCTCTCTCTAAACCGAGATACACCGAAGAAACTCTACACCAAGATATTCCGAAGAAGACAAACTTTCAAGAGAAATAAACCCAATTTCTCTTCTGCCATAAGCCACCAAGATGAAGCCAAGGGAGAACAATATTCTTCTTCTTTCTTCTTCCTTCACCGCAAGGAACTACCTCTTGCACTTTCCTTTCTTCTATTATGAGGAAAACTTTCTCTATCCCGAGGAACCCGAAGAAGAACACTAACCGTGACTTGAATCTAAGGAGAGTTACCTCACAATGAATTTTATCACGAACAGGAAGGAGTGAAGGGATGCTTCACTTCGTGTAAGAGAAAGGCGGGAATGGTTTGTGAAACCGTAAGGTCGCGGTCGTGACTTTTCGCGATCGAGAGGGAGCAGTTCACAACTTTTTGCAAAAGGAAGGCGGGAGCGGGACAGAAGGTGAGAGGCGGGATTGTGAAATAGAACTCCAGCTTAACAATCTCTCACTTAGAGTTTGATACACAAGCAACATCTTCTTCCTCAAAATGATAACCTCCACTAGCGGTGTCGCCTTTTTCTTCAAACATGAATCATTCACCATGAATCCTCCAACTTGAATCCTCTACCTTGAATCCACCACCTCTGCAACTCAAAACCTTGTCTTCACTCCAGAAGACCAACTGAAACTGTGCACAACTTCAGTTTCTCAAGAGTAACACCCTCAGTCAACATATCAGTAGGGTCCAAATAGCCTTGCACCTCCAAGCTATTTCCTAGATCACTCTTGTCTCTGCTTATAACTCTCACTACATGGGCAATATCTTGCCTCTGTTGAAAGCCTTTTCCAATAAGCCTAGTCTTGTACCTCTTACTGCCATTATGCCCAGTCTTGTACTCCCACTTGTTGTGTAATGTTTTCTTCCTTGATGGAAGTTCTGCCAGCTCCCACTTACTAGAACTTTTATCTTGCAAGATTTTCTCATAGCTCTGTAGTTCTCCACCATCTGTCTGTGGAATAATATGAATGAGTGCCTCGGACCCACTATTCTCTTCACTCCATCATCAACAAAATTATGAAATACTAGCAGTAGTGCATCCTGTACTTCATTTGATACCACATTTGTGCTATCATTCTTCATCTTCTTGAGATTCATGCAGTTCCTCCTTATGTGGTTAGTCTTGCCACAATTCCAGCAGGTTGTCTGCTGACTAAACTTTGATTTTGATCTCTCTTTATATGAGTTTTTGTCATGACATCTCCCTATGAAGTTAACATTCAATGCCGAAGTCATACTTGCGATCTCGCCAGAATCTTTTTTGCGAATCTTCTTAGAAAAATCAAATCACGAATATCATCACATTTTAATTTAGATTTACATGTAGAACTGTTAACTGTCATCCTCATGGCTTCCCAACTATTTGACAATGATGCCAACAAAATCAACGCACGTATATCATCATCAAAATTAATTTTAACATACGACAATTGATTTGTGATAGTATTGAAATCATTCAAGTGTTGAGCAACAGAAGCACATTCCACCATCTTTAAATTGAATAACTTTTTCATCAAATACACCTTGTTATTCGCCGATGGCTTTTCATACATACTTGATAAGGCTATCATGAGATATACAATCATTCTCTCCTTGACGACGTTGTGTGCAATGGACCTCGACATGGTCAATTTTAACCCTCAGAACTTATCGATCTAACAAATTCCATTCAGCCCCATCCATGATTCCAGGTCTTTTTTCTCAATAACAGAAGATGATGTTTCTTCCCATAGAGGTAGTCCTCTATCTGCATCCTCCAATAACCAAAATTTGTACCATCAAGTTTCTCGATTGCTAAAACCTTCACTTCATCTGCAATCATCATTTTTCATCAGATCCGAACAAAGCTCTAATACCAATTGTGCGAGATATATAGATAAATTAAACAGGAGAACGATAGACGAAGCGAAAAAATAGAATGAGAAAAATCACACCATAAAAGAACACACAGAGTTACGTGGTTCGACAAATTGCCTACGTCCACGGAGTTGCAGAGGATTTTACTACTTGAGGAATTTACACCAGTCGATCACCTCGACTTATAGTAGGAATCTCTCACTCTCACTTCATTGCTCTCTCTTCTTCTCTCTCTGTCACCTCTCTCTAATCCGAGATACACCGAGATACACCAAAGAATACAAACTTACAAGAGAAATAAACCCAATTTCTCTTCTGCCACAAGCTACCAAGAAGAAGCCAAAGGAGAACAATCTTCTTCTTCTTCTTCTTTCTTCTTCCTTCATCGCAATGAACTACATCTTGCACTTTCCTTCCTTCTATCCCGAGGAAACCTTCCTCTATCCCGAGGAAACCGAAGAAGAACACCAACCGTGACTTGAATCTAAGGAGAGCCACCTCACAATGTCTTTTATCACGAAGAAGAACGAGCGAAGGGATGATATGCTTCACGTTAGAGAAAGGCGGAACGGTTTGTGAAACCGCAAGGCCGCGGTCGTGACCTTTCGCAATCGAATGGGAATAGTTTGCAACTTTTCGAGAAAAGAAGGCGGGAGCGGGACAGAAGGCGGGAGCCGGGATAGTGAAATCGAACTCCAGCTTAATATGTTGGTCAGAAGTAAATAAATACTCCATAAAAGTGAGCTTAAAATAATCTAAAGTAAACTTTCATGCCTATTTCTAATAAATAAAAATAATAAATGTTTTATAAAAACTAATCTAATTTAAAAAAAAAATGATGCCAAAAGGCTTTTAGTAATTTGAAATATATTCTTAATAATAGTAAAAGAATCTATGGTAAAAGCAATCAACGGTCAGGTTGAATTCTGATGGCCAGACATACTAATATCGTTAAAAATTGATAATCTGTTTAGCCGGACAGTATCGCGAAAAATTATCGTATTAACGGTTACCATCAGTGGGTCCCACTATCACTTCCGAGTCGGACCAACTGACCCGTTCATTTCGCGCCTTCGGTTCGCTCCGCCCTCCTCCCATCCTCCTTTCCCACCTTTCGAACAACTCTGGTCATCCCACGTCGGAGCTCGTCCTCAGATATTTAAAACCGCAAATGTCACAAACTTCCCCTGAAACCCTAACTCGGTTCTCTTCATCCAGGAGAAAATTTTCTGGTTATCAAGCTGGCTGTACGGGAAATCTTGCATCCAGCATTGCGATGGTTTGATCCGAGCTCGTCGGAAAGTTAGGGTTTGGATCGTACCGGGGAGGAAACGGCCGCCGGAGGCGGAGCCGTCGGATGGCGCTCTTCAGGAGGCTGTTCTACAGAAAGCCTCCAGACCGGCTTCTGGAGATCGGCGACAGAGTTTACGGTAATGCTCTCTTCAGTTTCCGTTCATTTTCTCGTGTGAGTTTTCCCTGAATTCATTCTCATTTGTAAAATTTATTTCGTTTTAATCTAGTTTTCGGCTGCTGCTTTTCATCGGAACGTTTGGAAGAAGATGAATATAAGGATTACATGAATAAAATTATGGTACAGCTGCAGAGTTATTATCCTGATTCTTCTCTGTCGGTGTTTAATTTCAGAGAGGAGGGAGGAAGAAATTTGCTTGCAGAAGTTCTTGCTCCCTTTAATGTTAGTGTCATTGAGTGTACTGACGGATACCATGGATGTCCAGTACTTCCCATGGGGATGGTCTACCAATTCTTAAGGTTCTGTGATAACTGGCTGTCAACGGAAGGGCAGCGAAACGTTCTCCTGATGCACTGTGAAAGAGGAGGATGGCCTGTGCTTTCTTTCATGCTTGCTTGTCTGATGCTTTACAGACGTCAGTATAGTGGAGAAGAGAGAACTCTGGAAATGATGTATAAGCAGGCTCCAAGGGAGTTTCTCCAGATCCTTACTCCCTTAAACCCTTTTTCTTCTCATCTGAGATATCTCCGTTACATCACAGGAAATAGCAGTGGATTACAGTGGCCTCTTTGTGACGTGCCATACATTTTGGACTGTCTTATTCTTCGAGATGCTCCATATTTTGATGGAAAGACAGGATTTAGGCCGATTGTTCGTGTATATAGCCGGGATCCTTCTAACCCGGTTGATGAAAGCCATCGAGTCCTCTTCACGTCACTAGAGAACAAAGAACAGGTTCATAATTTCAGAGAGGTGATGCATAATATTATAGTAAATTGTTGTTTATATCGGTATTTTAGAACTTTATATCAATTTTCATTAATCGCAGGAAGATGACACACAGATAACACTAGATGTTCATTGCAGCATTCAAGGTGATGTTGTCCTCGAATGCATACACATGGATGGAGATCTAGAACTTGAAGAGATGCTTTTCAGGATCATGTTCAACACAGCATTCATTCAAAACAATGTTCTTCTTCTGAATAGAGAGGAGATTGACATCATCTGGGGTGTGGAGGACCAGTTTACTAAGAACTTCAAGGCTGAGGTAGGCGCTTGCTTCTTTTTCAGTGGAGTCTATTTTAAAGATGTGCTGATGGTTGAATGTATATTCATGACTGCACCAGGTAAAATTTTCAGAATTTGATGTCGGTTCAAATAACCCCCAAGTCGTAGCTATGAAGGAAGATGAGGTGGAAGGTGAGGAGTTCTTTGAAGCAGAAGAGATCTTTAGCAATCCCGATTTGCATGATGAGACAAGGGATCTGGATTTTCACTCAACTCCCATCAAAATACATGATGTCTGTATGCCTGAATTAGTTTCAGATCATGAAGACACAGTAAATAGTAATTTACACTTTGTATCTCCTATACAAAATCTGAAGAATGGACCAGCACAAGAAATGCTTATTTCGAATGACTCAAGTGTGCTGGAAATGGCAACACAGCAACAGTTCGGAGCCAGCTGTGATGGAGTTCAGAGGATGGAGAATGAAAACTTGGACATGATTGTTGAAACATGTATTCAAGATTTAGCATTTGTAGAGGAGAACTTGTCCATAACTAGAAATCTCAGAAATGTTTTTAACATTGTTCTTGATTGTAAGAAAGAAGTTTGTAACACAGTACCAGTAGATGAGGCTAAACACAGCTTAGAAATCAAACTTCCCAAACAGAATGATGAAGCTTATGATAATAGAGCACAGTATTTTCAATATTCCAGTCCGGATTTTAGAACCCCTAAATTTGTTGATCGCAGTGCGTATACCAAAATAAATTCTAATTTGGCAGATGATGAGATGAGTGTGTATGAAACGAATGGTTTGATACAGGATGTGAAGTGCCTTGTGAATCCAGCAACTCTAAATGCCTTTGTTGGAGGTGCTTTTTGTCATGCAACTAATCAGTTAGAAATTAAACCCGCGCATCAACCAGACGTGAGCTTTGAAAATGGAGAACCAGCAAAGGTAGAATTTTCCGAAAGAGGCTCCTTTCATAATATGAACTGCTCTGAATTTGGGAACTTCAATTTTGTTTATCACAATGAGGATACAAAGGAAAATCATTATTTTGAAGCTGAGGAACATGCTGTATCAGCATCTAACGAACTTGATCTGGACCCAAAGGGAAAAAAACAATGTGATATGGCTCAAAATTTTAAAATTCCATTGCTTTGCAATGAAACGATAAGCTCAGAGACGGAAAATTCTTATAGCAATATTGTTACTAAATTCAACATGAAATCAATTCATGATAGCCAGGGTGTTCAGTCTGGGAACAAAGAAAATGTTGATTGGATAGAGGACAGGGAAGTACGTCATACTTGCGTTGAGGATGGCTTTGTTTCCCAAAATAGTGTTTTTCTTGAGTTTTCTTGTGAAAATAAAGAGGACCATGTTCATAAAAAGGAGCATGAGGAACAACTGCTTGATGCATCACAGTTAGCTCCGTCTGATCCAGTTAGCATTGTAGAAAAGGGGAAACTACTATTATCAGCTGGTAATATTGAAAAACATGCAGAAATTTTAGTTGTGCATACTTCTGTTAGCAAGGATTCAGAAGATAATCATGTCCGTTTGTCATATTTAACATCAACGAACAATGACTCGCTGACTTCTNCATATTCTATGCTATTGTACAAATGTGATTTATGGTCGGTACTGTTAAGTGTTCCTTGAGTGCAGCTAATTACACGATATTGACAGCTGAAATATTGAACAAACAATTTGCAATATTTATTGTAGATTTTGGGAATTGCGCAAAATAATATTATTGAGCAGCAAAAGGGCTATAAATATACGATACAAGGGATATATAACAAGGAAAGATATAATACCCAAAATTTTCCTTATAACACTCAAAACATAAGAAGGAAAAGCATACACCAGGAAATACATAAAAAATAAAAATAAATATAAAAGAGAAGGCAACAAATAAATAGAAATAACTTTTAATTCTCCCCTTAAGTTCAAACATAGATGTCAATCATGTTCAACTTAGATTTTAGGTCGTCAAACAATAGCCGAAGAAGGCTCTTTGTGAGGATATCTGTGAGTTGACCACTGGATGGGATAAATGGAACACAAATTTTCCTCAGAATTGTGCTTCTCCTTGAAACAACGATCAATCTCTACATAGTTGGTGCGATCATGCTGAATCAAATTACAAACACTGCAGATTATAAACACTGCTAATGATGACTTTATTATCACAGAACAATTGTAAAAGAAAAGTGACCGACATATATAACTCGCGAAGCATGATACACAACCAGAAAGCTTTACATATTGCCAAAAATATAGAATGAACTCAACTTCAACACTGCTACAGTCAACCATCGACTTTTATTTGTTTTTCCAAGTGACACGGTTTCCTCACACGAAGGAGCAATAACCCGAGGTAGATCGCCAATAATAGATGGACTTCTACTATGGGACCAGATTATAAACACTGCTAATGACAGCTTTATTATCACAGAACAACTGTAGAGAAACAGTGGACGACATATATAACTCGCGGAGCATGATGCACAACCAAAGAGCTTTATATATTGTCAAAGATATAGAATGAAATTCGACTTCAACACTTCTACAGTCAACCATCGACTTTTATTTGCTTTTCCAAGTCACAAGGTTTTCTCNCTAAAATATTTCGTGAAACTATGACCTCTAACTGTTGTGTAGTGGAAATGAAAGGTTTAACCACAAAATCCTCGAAGGACAGACATACTCCAGTAGAAATATGCAATCTTTTCTAGGGATCGAATCATTTCTACGAAATGCCTTGGATATTGAGAAAGCCTCAACTTCATGGGTTATAGTTTTCTTTTGACCTAAACATATGCATAAGAAGAAATTATATCCTCAGTTGACAACTATCATGTTAGAGAATGTTTAGAAACACCATGATCCACCACGATCTCTGAATCATAGAGGCATAAGCCTCACCACTCTTGAAGAATTCTTGAAATTCTCTATTTTTTCTATTTCTACCATTTGTTCTCTGATTTATTTTATTAATAATTTAGAATTCAAACCCATTTTGAAATTACACCAAGCTAGGTTCACAAGATTAGTAAACTAGAGATTTTTCTGGTTGAATAATTGTTAAGCCTTTTGTTATGAAATCAATATATGAACTTTTAGACCACATATTACTTGATACGTGCACTTGCGTTGTAGAACCAACTTACTTCGTAGTAAGCTTTACTAGGTCAAGTTCTTATGTCATTGTTTGGGAAAGGCATCAATAATTATTTCAACTTTAGGAAAACTTTAGTTCATAAGCTTATGATCAAGATTTAAAACTTTTTGTTTTTCTATTTCTTATTTTCTTTTGTTATTTCTTGCATACTTTATTTAGTTATAAAGTACACACACAAATATATATATATATATATA
>JXCR01084063.1:6809-25375 GCA_002079205.1 Phalaenopsis hybrid cultivar | reverse complement strand
TATATATATATATATATACACCTTTCCTGTTAGTCACCTCCTCGTGCTCGAAGAAAGAATGGTAGAGGTTCTCGTCGAGCAGTTTCGTAGCCTCTCAGGGAAGATGGGAAGGGGTTGCGTGTTCGTCTTCCTCCATCTTCCTCCTCGACGCAGCTCGACTGCAGTGCGATCATGTTCTTCGTTTCTTCGACACTCAGTCAGGACACGATCGGCTCCTCCTTCGTCTTCCTCCTCGACCCGACTCCTTCGTCTTCCTCCACGACTCAGCTTGACAGTAGCGTGATCCTTTTGGAGTTCGGCTTCAGCTCCCCATTATTCTCTGTTTTTTCTCTGTTACTTTCAACGGCCACTGTTCCTCCCTCGAATCAGTACCTAGGCAAAAAATCTTTTGTTGAGGCGTTTGGAAAGAGTCTAGACTTTGAGAATGCTGTTGACCATGTGGTGTTTCCTCAGATCTATCATGATTCCCTCGAAGGAAAAAACTGACGGTTCGTTTGTCAAGAGGACTTGTAGGAAGGGTGGTAAGGTCGTTCTTATTTTTTCAGGCCTCGAAGTTTCTACTATGATTGAAAAATACAAATTCACACTCATTGGGAAATTTCAGTTAGAGCATCTCAAAATGTAGGTTATTCGCAAACTTGTAGGACAATGGTAGGTGAGTCTCTTTGATGAGAGACATGTGATGATATAATTGACTACGAACGAAGACTATGCTAGGATTTTCTACAGGAAATATCTCATCATTGAAGGAAAAACTATGAAGTTGCTCAAGTGGTCTTCTGAATTTGATCCAAACCAGATATTATGGTTTAGTATCAATATGGCTTAAGTTATGTGGGCTTAAATTGCATCTTTTCAACCATCAGATTCTTTATTCCATTTGGGCAATGCTTGGGAGACCAATTAAATTAGACATGCTCACTTTTAATCTCACCAGGCTTTCTGTTGCTAGGATTCTTGTGGAGAGAGATATCACTTTACTTGACATTGATGAAATTTGGCTCGACACTCCACATAACGGGTACTGGGAACAGATTCTCATGGAACAAAGACCATACTATAGCATCCATTGTAAGATGTTTGGATACATACTTGAAAAATATTTCAGGCTTCATCCTAATTTGAGACCTCAACCTTAAGTGCCTCATCTAACTATTCAAGAAACACCTATTCCACTGATTGATATAGTTGAAACTACAACTAGATAGGATATTGTCACTGTTTGTGCCCCATAGGAGCACCCCTCACTACCTCAACCCCCTCATGTTGCCGAAAATGAGGATACTCTCCTTATAGTGCCAAATGATGCTCCATATGCTATGGAAACAATTATTGCTGAGGTTGAGGGCCATCAAACCTTGGCGAAGTGCCAAGTTCAAGGTGCGCAATAGGTGGAAATTGCCCCCATTGATGATCAACTCAGTGATAAGTTGGGACAACCCTTGGAAGATGATTGACAAGTTTACAAAACCAAGAAAAAGAAAAAAAAGACTGAATGAACTTAGGAATTTACAGGAGGATGCTTTGCTCGTTTCGGGTGGAAGCCCTTATCACAGTTTGGTGTTAGACTCTCTTTCTAGAACCAGGGAGAGAGGAAAGCCCACTCATCTTGATTAAGCTCTCTGATGGACCATTTTATTCTTTTAGGGAAATTTTTCCGCTCTTTTGGGGTATACTTGTACTTTTTGTTATCTTTTAGAGTCTTGTATGCCTTGTAAGTGGGTTCCTAGCACCTGCTCACTAAAACCTTTGTATATATATGCCAAACTGTTAAATCCAACATAATAAAAATATGTCCCTAAAAGTCTGTACAATCTCTCAAACTATAAAATGTATAAGTTGTACAAGTCACACTTGTATACTTTCCCTGATGTTCCTTAACTCTTCCTGTAAATTAACAACATAAAATGAGCAACAATGAGTTCATCAAAATAATCAAGTCTAGAATAAAATTTTATAGAAGGAAAAGAAACAACATGCATGCTAGTTTCTATTCCTTCTATAAAATTTTATAGAAGGAAAAGAAATAGCATGCATGTTCCTAAACCCTAAACCCTAAACCCTAAACCCTTCATATATCATATGTATAGATCATAGTTAATAAACAACTGCAAACAATGATTTCATAAGAATGTTCCTCATATTCGTAACATAGTAAAATCATGTGTCTTAAATGACAACATGTTTGCATTCACACAATTTGTGTGGTTATTCATCCACAATATACAAGAAACTTTACATGCAATCGTATGAAATACATAATCACATGGACCTACAGATGGTTACTTTTCTTAAGTTAACATGTAATTATTTCATCTGACTTGATGGAGTGACCCCACGGGGAGTTTCTACAAGCTCAGCTCTAGCTCGTCGCCTAGTGTAAACAACCTGAAATTATGTAAACATCTTAGGATTTCATTAAATTTTGATTCATTTAGTGATTTAACCTTAAACATAATTCATTTATGAATTCATACCTCAAACAACCTTTCTTGCATTGTCGACACTTTTTTGAAACTTCATATTCTTCTTTCATTTTCCTCCTATTACTTTAATCCTCCATTTTCTTCATTGATTTTTTGCTAATGACTTATGAAAGCCCACAAACCAAGTTCGTAGTTTCTGACACAAGTTCTCCACTACAGTTATCAAAAATGAAAAAAAAAGTATACATATTCGTGACATACGTCAGAATGGAAATGTAACAAAAGAATTATCTAGAATATCATAAAATGGAGATTTCCTTTTGCTGATTTTGGTCCCGAGCTTTGGATTATCGCCTGCAGCTCCTTGCTGGTCGTGCATCTGGCGTAGGAGCTATCGTGTGAAGGAGGGAATCAAGAGAGTAAATGGAATTGCGACATTTAACACCATCTTTCCTTTATCTCAACCGTTTGATCACATCCAACGATTGCATGTGCGGTGAAGTGCAGAGAGGTCTGCTGGGAGCAGTTTAAATGCAGATTAATTTTGGTTACATTTTAAATCGTCAAAATTTTACCTGACTTCTTAATTTTTGGGTGATACAGAGATCTACACCAGTAATTCTCTGACTTGACTCAGGAGGGGACTATCATGGAATAGAGAGAGATTCGAGCTATTGTCAAGACAACTAAGGGGAATTTCTAAAGTACTAGTGCGGGAAAATTTCATGAAGGACATAAAGCTCGACATACATACAACGCTTCGCTGCTGAGATCGCGAGGAATGAGGGAAACTATGTAATTATCGTAGTTGGTTGAAGATAAAAATGCAATTGAATAAGCTAATAGGAGCAACACAAGTGGAGCACTATATTGAAATGCTACAGCTACGATGATACCAAAAACTCAAACTGTGAAAGTTCAAAGGGTGGCTCCCCTGGACATGAATAATGGACCATGACTGAGGGTGTCATTCACACATCTTACAGAGACGGAGATTCAGAAGAAACAAGAAAAAGGGTTATATTTTTGGTTTGATGAAAAATTTGGCCCAAGGTATCGTTCCAATGACCAAACATTACAGTTTCTCACAATGTGTGATGGGGAGGCATGAGAGTGATCTAACAACAATTTTTTTTATCCACCTTGAGGACAACGTGCTTCTTTCTGAGGGGAGTATTGTTACGTCGGTGCTTAGACTAATTAAGGGTAATTTTATTTTTTATTAGCCTCACGACAATTTAGTCTTTTATTATTAATTATTGTTTGGTATAAATAAGGCTTAATAGTTTAGTGTTAGGGTTATGCGTGATATTGTTGTCGTAAGTGTCAGGGTTAAGGTTAATGAGAGATTTCCTATCTCTCGAATTATAGGATTTGGGAGAGATCACCTATTGCTCGAATTGTAGGTGCTTTTCTTTATGTATTCATGTTGTATTGCTTTGATTTGATGTTCATGAGATAAAATGTGTTTGTCCTGATTTTTGTGAGAATATATTTTGGATCGTACCAATTTATCTCCGGTGGACTAAAGTATTGCAAAATCTTACTCAATTCTTGTGAATGATTGAGAGGGATATATAAACCTGTAACTTTGTAAGTAATAAACCATGTATGACCGCTTCATAATATTATTCTATAGTCCATGCGAGATATGGTATGATCATTCATTTTTTGTGCATAGGATGAATCATCATCTATCATCCTTATCATCATATCAATTCATTGTCAACCCAATAGGCTTTCTTAATTATTGCCAAAGTCATCACCTTGGTGCTTGTTAATTGGACTTTTGTGTGCTTAGTACCAAAATTTCTTCTGTGTACTTATAGAGCACCTCTGCTCTATCATAATATAAAAAAAATTATCAATTTGCCCTCCTACAGGATAATTNCATGCTTTTTTTTTTTTTTGCAGCTTGAAACTTGGAAATGTAGATTTTAATTATGCCTATAGCTGCAACAATGGTTTCAATCCTCAAGTTTCCAACTTCTTATATTTTCATTTGTTAGACTTTTCTTACATCTGGGCCTTGAAAGAGAAATTTTTTTCATTGTTATGAAAATAATTAATACTGAAAGCTAATTTTATACTAACAGCTTCTGTGCATTGAAAGGCCCATAAACTAGCTTCTTGTATGCTGATATATATCGGTTTATTTCCTTGTCAAAGTTTCAGAGACTGGTACGTTCTTATTGGTGTTCCGTATATAATGTATTTGGAAAATAAAAATCTAATTGATATTATAGCCAGAAAGAGTATCGTAATACTACTTCAGTTAGTATTTTTTCTCTACTAATTCTCTTTGCTTGTAATTATTCCATTATTCTATATGGCTAAAAGTTGACATTTCTGCTACTATATAAACTATGCTACTGAAAATTGCTAATACTAAAGATTTCAATGTGAAATCTATACATTGCTTACATCATGATAAATAGTTCTCGTTATAACCATTGTGCCATATGCTAAAAGATTGGGAAATTTACATACATACCACACAATTCTTATGGATATTCATTTCTATAGCCTAAAGTTTGATATTTACATTTACAACACCTTGGCATCATAAACCTATTCATAAAAAGGTGTATTTCACTTTTAAAAAGTTATTAAGAGTGGTATTTTTTTATTTGATATTATAGATTTGAGTGTTATGTTTGTAAATCGAAAAAAAATAGATGTTAAATATGTAAATACATAAGAATTGTGTGGTATGTATGCAAATTTTCTTAAAAGATTGTCGTTTTGTTATATTTTGGGGGAACTCAATGTCGAGCATAATCTTCGATCTTATACTATTCAATTGATCCCTGTTTTCTTTTTTTTTTCACATCAATGAAGTAACTAATAGTAATATTTGTCAATATATGCTATGAATTTTATCTATCCATTTTATAAAATAACCACACCATGCAAAGTGTCATGCTGTTCTAAAAGTTTTTCTCTCGTCAGTTACATTATTGTATTTAGTGATTTTGAAGGTTCCCTTTTCAGCCTTTCTCCTAAATTATGTTATGCTTTTGCTTTTCTTAAAGATTTTGAGAATGGTCCAAGTCAGAACAGACCTATACTTTTTTATTTGCACTGCAATGGAAACTGCTACATTCTTATTGAAGCAACTGCTATTGTATTGACTTTTTTTCTCATTAGATCGATCTAAGAAGGGCCAATAACACTGAAATTATGCTGACCAAAATCAAAATGCCACTGTCTGATATGATGGTATGTTTTTCTAACCATATGTATATACATTTTTGGCTCAATCACCTTCTTTATACCATTGGGCTATTCAATTGCAAATAAAATTCCAACGGAATGTATTTTTTTTGTTTAAATATTCCCATCTATTGGGATTGTTTATGATCCAAATCAAGGTTTAAAGCTATGCAATTGGGTATTGAAATATTGTTCCCGTTTTTGACTTAAGGCATAAGTTTCGAGGTGTTTGAAGGTATAAGCCTCAAAATCAATACATTATTCAAAATAAGAACTATTAGACTAAATTGTAAGTGTAAAGTAAGAAGAAATGTATTAATATCCTAATTTATCAAGTCATTAAAAAGTAACATATTAGTATCTTAACAAAGTAAACAATAATAAATTGCATAAAATAAGTAGTGTATTAACATCTTAACATCAAATTATAGAGTAGGTTCACACAAACATCGAAGTAAAATAAAATATGAAAATAAAAATATATAACATAAAACTTCAAAATAAGTTCAACACTCTCTTCGCTTCGATTGTCTTGCCTTAAAGTAATAACATAACAAGCTACCAAGTTTAAAATTTATAAATTTAGAAGTCCTCATTGCTTCATTAGTCAATGGATCTTCATCACAATTATTGAAATAAAAAATTACTTTCTTTCCTATCTCATTTTTTACTTTTGTTAGCATGTTCTCTTATTTCTCCTCATCTTTAATCTCAATCATCTCTAATTAATAACAATGAGTAAAAATATTAATTAAATTTTAAAATAATGACTATATTCAATTACTTAATTTTTCATAGATACTTTTTCGTTTATTTTTGGTTGACTTATGTTAAACCTATTGGTCTTGCTTTTGTCCCAATAAAAGAAATCTGGGTTAAGATCTTGTTGCAAACCAAATGATGTTACTTTATTATCATCACATGTAAACCATTTATCATTTTATGGCGTATAATTGCAAAGTAAGGGATTCTTATCATCCTTTAAACCCTCTTCATAAAATTTGTTGTCCTTTAGTCTCTTGTTGCACATGATATAAATCAAAGAGTTTATTCAGAAGCTACTCAAACAATCTCTTATTTTAATATGAACTTAATTGTATGTACTTCAATTTTACTTAAACTTAGGAGTCGAATATGTAAGGCACAATTGTTGATAGTAAGTTATTATAGCTCTAGAGTGTCATCACCAAAATGACTCCATTATTTAATTTAATTATAAAATACAATTAAAATTAGAAGAAATTTCTATTATTTCAATCGATAAATATTAAAAACTATCTAAGGAAAATTTGGCAACTATATCTTTTGTTTGTTGTTGTCTAAAATCTATTTCATTATTTCTAAATAGTTTAATTTAGATATTAATATTTGCCCTCTCAGTTAAGTCATCTATCAACCTATTCATGCAATGATTTAAATAGAATTTGTTCTCAAGATTGGTTAATTTATCCTCAATATATTGATATTTCATATTAAGGTGATATCATGTAGCATGCAAATGCACCCTTTATCAATGATTTCGAATTTTTCTTGTAGTTGAGCTCATCCTCTTTTAAGTTCAGAGCTATTGACCATTTATCCTCATCTATTGCATTATAAATAAATCCCATAACTAATTATTTTTATCACATCCTGCTAACCACTCCAATTAACCAAAAGGTGTAACAGAAAATTTTCTACCCAAGAAAATTAGTTTTGTTAAATCATCACCAAATATATAATAGCATTTCAACTCTTATAATATGATTAACAAATATTAATATGAAGATGTGTATATAACGATTATAAAATAAAATATATAACTTCTAAATAAACGTTTAAGTATAAAATTATTTGTACCAAAAGTCGTTATTTAAGTGTCTTCAATAAAACATTAAAACTAAACAATCAAATGCTATACTAATAAATATGTCACCTGAACGTGGATCACCTTCTTCTTCCTCCTCTCTGAAAATCATAATTATAATATTTGTTGAACTCAACTCTAATGAGATAAACAATACTAAAATATTGTGCAAATATATAAGAAAAAAAAAATTTATGTTGATAGATGATTAACATGATCCTATATATTTTTAATTTAACTAATTTGATATACTAATAATATTAAATCGACATATTTGGATACTTAACTAATAAAGAGAGCTTGATCTTAAGCATTAAATGCAATAGTTGTCAAAAATAAATATAGTTGCTACTACAGAATCTTTTGTTTTGTCATGTTAATCAATTTCTTGTAGGAATATGCTTGCTTCACTTTTTTCTTTTTCTTTTTATTCTTAATACTTATCAGTTAAAAATTTTATATGATATTTGCATCGACTTTGATACATTTATTTCGTTAGGTCGTCAATTAATCCGTCAACAATGTTAATCATTGATAAAGTTTGGTGTTCAACATGATAACTATCAAACAGTCCCTAGATGTCAGCTGGACCATCCTAATTTCAATGAAAATTTAAGTACTTAATATCGATTTTTAGTTTTGGATTTTAAGATGAAGAGTTGTAAAATGAAAATTAAAAGGGTCACCTAAAAGATAAACAAAATTATTTTTATGAGTGAACTTCAGAGTTCAAGATTTAAGATGTTCATGAAGCTTCTATGTGGGATAAAGTAATGACTACTGTCAAACAAGTGACAAAAGATGTACTTGGAGAATAAAAAAATATATATAAATGAAAATAGTTGGTAGTGAAATAATATTGTGCAACAAAAAATAAAATATAAGAAATTTTATTATAAAAATTGGTTTAAATGTAAAAGCTTAAAGAACAGGGAAAAATATAAAGTGGCCTGTAGGGAGTCTAAGAGAAAAGAAATATGTATAAATTAGCCAAGCAAAGAGAAAAGAAAAGTAAAGATTTAATTCAAGTAAAATGTTTTAAAGATGAAAATCAAAAGTTGTTTTTCTTAAAGAAAGATATTCAACTTAGGTGGGTGAGCTATTTTGATAAACTTTTCAATGAAGTTTCTGAAAATACGATCGATCTTAAATATCATTAATAATAATATTTGTATCGTCGCATTAGTAAAAAAGAACCTGAGGGGCTTTAAAGAAAACCAGTAGAATCTGATGATATCCTAATTGGAGTGTGGAAATATTTAGGACATTTGAGAGTACTTACTAAACTCTTTAATATTATTTTAAAAACAAAAAAGATGCTTGAGAAGTGGAGGAAGAGTATTTTGGTGTCCATTTTGAAGAATAAAGAGGATGCACAATAGTGTGCAAATTATAGAGGAATTAAATTTATGTGTCATACTTTAAAATTATGGGAGATGGTAATTGAACATAGGTTACGATGTGATACAAAGTTTTCTTATAAACAATTTGAATTTATGCCGGGTAGGTTTGCTATGGAAGTTATACATTTATTGCAAGGTTTGCTGAAAAATACATAGAGAATAAGGAGGATCTACATATGATTTTTGTTGATTTAGAAAAAGCTTACGATAAGGTTCCAAGAGAAGTCCTTTGGAGAGTGTTAGAAAAGAAAATTGTTGATATGATTTATATTTAAGTCATTAAAGATATGTATACTAGAGTTAATACTTGTGGTCAAACAGAAGGAGCATTTAAAAAGAATTTTCCTATTTCAGTTGAATTACATCAAAGATCAGTTTTAAGCCCATTTCTTTTTTCTTTAGTTATGGATGCTCTTATTGTATATTTACAGAAGGATGTACCTTGGTGCATCCTTTTCGCTGATGATATCCTTCTTGTGGATAAGACTAAAAAAGAGTTTAGGAAAAACTTAAATTATGGAGGCCTATTTTGGAGTCTAAAGGCTTTCGTTTGAGTAGATCTAAAACTAAATATATGGAATGTAATTTTAGTAGTAGTAGTTCTAGTGATAGAGTTGTAACTATGGATGTGTAAACATTTTAGATATCTCAGGTCTATTGTTCAAAGTGATGGTGATATAGATGGGGGTGTTATTAGCAAAATTCAAGTTGGTTGGTTGAAGTGGAGAAATACATCGGGCTTATTATGTGATAGAAAAGTACCTCTTAGACTAAAGAGAAATTTTATGGGCTTAGATGATGGTGAGACCTGTAATACTCTTTGGCGCATAATGTTGTCCTTTAAAAGAGAAGCATAAAACAAAGTTAAATGTTGCTGAGATGAGAATGCTTAGGTAGATGAGTGGCTTGACACTTAAAGACAAAATGTGAAATGAATATATTCGTGATAAGGTTGTTGTAGGTCTAGTGGCAAACAAGATTAGAGAGAGTTGTCTTGATAGTTTGGTCACTTCAAACGTTGATTATCTGATGATCCGGTTAGGAGAGTAGATGTTTTAGATTCGACTTATGTTAAGAAGCGCAGAGGTAGACCTAAAAAGACATTGACATATTGTATAAAAAATGATCTTAATCTATTAGAATTAAATGAAAATATGGCACTCAATAGGACACAATGGAGAAAAAAAGATTCATGTGGCGGGCCTCTTTTAGTGGGATAAAGGCTTGTTGTTGTTGTTGTAGTGATAAAATTAGAATAATAAAAAACTAAATTTCACAGTCCGACCCTCTGTTTTATTCTAAGTTAACTTTAAGCCTCAGGTTGAGTTGTGACACAATAAATATAAATATGTTGCAAGAAAATAAAATTTATCTTTCAATTCTCAAATCATTTAATGCATTATGCTAGTCTCTTATTTTATGAAATTACTTGTTTTATTTTCATTTTCTTTCTCATTCATCTTGATCATACAATTTTAGAAATGTCATATGAGGTTTGTATAGGCTTTGGCACATTTATATCACCATTTATAACTTAGCCCATCAAGTATAATAATTACTAATTTGGCTCTTATTTAGTCTTTACATAGATTTGATTTGATGTTATGTATCATGAGTTGGAACCTTCTTTTGGCCCCTATCGAGATTTATTTTGTCAAAACTTTTTGCCTCTTTATGTGAAGGTTATTATCATTTAACTCTTACATAACATAATTTTTTATTTTTAGCACCATTATTATAGTTATTTAAATATATTTTGCATTTTATACGCATGCATTATTCAACTTATATCAACATATAAGGGAAGCATTAGGGGTGTAATTGACTCAAGTCGAGCTCGAGTCACGCCAAAGTCGAGCTCAGTTTGTTTGTTAAAATATAAGCTCGAGTAGAGCTCAAATGATGAACTCTAGCTTAGCTCGTGATACTAACACTAGGCTCATAGTGCTAACACCAAGCTCATGAGCTTGAATGAAATTTCCATGGTAGCTCAGTGAAGAAGCCATCTAAGTGATCGATAACAGGAGAGAAGGAGTAGTGTCGTCGCATCTCACGTGAGAAGACATCTTTGTTAAAAATTGGCTAGTTGAGACAGCTCATAAGCCAATAAGCTGAGGCTTGACGGCCTCAAGCTCAAGCTCGATTAATAAAAGAGCTTGAACTCGAGCTTGCAGCTCAATATGCTCAACTCGTGAGCTAGTTAATGAGTGAAGCTTGAGCCAACTTGGCTCACTTACACTCCTAGAAAGCATCAATATGTAATAATTAACATGACACATGCTTATTTGAATATGCATTATGTATCATAAGACTTTTGCCATATGAAATTAACATATGATCATTTCTAATTTGTAAACTAGTTCAATGCATTAGACTATCCCGATAACATAAAGTACTATTAAAATGCTTGATACAATGTTTATTCATATATTTATAACAATTTGATACAATAGTAGAAATTGTAATCATTAGATCTCTAGGTTATTTGTTCCTTATATTAGAAAATAAGTATCTCATCGCAATTATAGGATTTTCTATGTTGAAGATTTTTTATTTCTTTTCCCATAGTCTCTTTCTTTAGCAAACAACCTTATAATAACAATTGTTCTCAAAGAATTCTCTCTTTTGTAACTTATACCTAAATGACTTATTATCAAAATAATTTTTTTTATCATGAAACTTTTCATTTAAGGCTCTAAACTTTTCTTCCTCAAATCCAACTTGATTTGCAAACTAAAACACATTAAATTGGATTTTACCGAATTTCCCCAAGTTTCTCTTTTCTTCTTCTTCTTCTTCTTCTATTTTTTTCCTTCAAATGTTAGTTACAAGAATGAGTGCGTAATGGAATTAAATGCTAAATGTGTTGTTTTTTATTTTATCAGTATATGCATATATTATGTAAGTTAATATATAAAGATTTAATCACAGCCATCCAATGTAATATTTGCCGTTGCATGCTGCGTCGTCTGCATTCTTACCAGATAATTCCTTTTTTACATTGATCAGCATAATTTTCTATGCGTTGTTTTAATGCATGACGCTTTATTTCAGAAAACAGCCCTAGCATTGGATGAATCCATTCTGGATGGTGATCAAGTTGAAAATCTTCTCAAGTTTTGTCCAACCAAAGAGGAAATGGAGCTTCTTAAGGTGCATAAATTAGTACTTCCATATCATTTGATTGGTAATTTATAACTCCGTTTTTACAACTTCTGTACTTTAATCCAAATGTTTCAAGTGTTTTTTGGATTCTAGTACTACACTGGAGATAAGGAAAACCTGGGTAAATGTGAAAAGGTAAATTCAATCATCAATAACATGCAAGGATTACATTTTTACGTAAACATTTTTACATTGCTTTCTCATTCTGTTATACCTATGTGTACTTAATTTCTTATTTTGTTGTGCTATTATTCTTTCAATTGTTTGCTCCATTATTTTCCATCTTTATTTTGAATTGGGCTTTTCATATCTTAATTCCATAAATTTGATTATTTTGTGGTTGTTTGTGTATAACTATGGATGTTTTCATGTTTACTGATCACTGGAAATTGTTAGTAAGATATTGGCATGATCACAGTAATACGCTGCTTTTGAGATCATGAAATAAACTTAGTCTGCTTGAATCTGGCATGCATATAGGGAAGATTTGTGTTTCAGAAAAATGGATCATGCACTATTCCTGTCTCGAGCCTCTTTTAGATTGCTACCTCCCTTTGATTCTCCTTATTTCTCCAGTCCAGTAATCGATAGCATTGTCGTCTTCCTAGGCTAACTTCTCCAACACCTCACACCTAAAATAGATTAAACTTACAAGAGATATTGCTAGAAAGAAAAGAGTTTCATCAACATAGGGTTTTGATCGCCCCGCTGGAATTCACTGACCTACAAAGTGGATCAGCCTATCGGTTTTCCATTCTCATGGGGCCTCAGCCTCCATATCTGTTTTCCCTCTATTATATTCTCGGGTCATTCAATCCCTCTCACTCCCAGGGTTGAGCTCCCGACTGCAGGAAGAGGGGAAAGTCTAGACTCGTCAACAGTACCAAGCCTGACAGGAGCAGTAAGGACAGAGACCCATTCTACCTTTAGTCTGTCCAGGAAAAAAGAAATACAGAATCTCACATTATTCTCTTGCCAGAGAAAGCAAGAAAGGGATAAACTAGCGCCTTAATAAAGAGAGTTTTATGCTAGACAACTCTTAAAGGGATTCGGCATGAAGGATGCCAAAGAGGCCACCGACCCTGCTGGTGACAAATTGACATAGAATTCAGGCACACATGAGATTGAAGGCTAGAGATGAAATCATCCAGATTTTGAAATTATTTTCATTGTTAAGGATGGAAATCAAATGGGGGCTTATTTGCAAGAAATTAACTTTGAATACAAGAGAGTTTACATTTTCCTTTAGCTAGTATTAATAATCTTATTAATGATGGGCTAGTAGATGCTATTCCAGTAACACTACTTCAATTTATAGTTATTTCTTAAGGGGCGTTTACATACATACAACTCAATCCTTATGAATTTACATATCTAATACATAATTTCTGTTTTTTTACATTTATACCACCCAAATTTTTTTTATCACATCAAAAATACCACCATTTTGACTTTTAAAAGGGAAAATGCACATTTTCATGCATAGGTAAGGCGGTATGTATGTAAAAATGAAGTTTAGGTATTTGAAATATAAATACACAGGAATGGAGTGATATACATGTAAATTTTCCTCTTGCTTATTGTATCTATATCCCAGAGAATTAGACCATGTACACAAGCTAATGCAGTTTTTGAGTTGTAGCCATGCTTGTTCAAAGCTCAAGTTCATCGAGACTGTCTATGAATTAGGAATTTTGAATTATGCTCACACATGTTGGCTAAAAAGAAAATATAGGGGAAGAGAGAAAAAAAAGAGAGTTATATTAATTAAAATTAAATTAATTAACTTAAATGTTTATCAAATCCCGCCTTCCTACCTTCTCGCCTTTCCGCCTGTTGGAGCCCGCTCAACTGAGGTAATTGTTCCCTCGTTCGCTTTCAGCTGCAACAGACGAACAAATGAAAGAACACCTTCTCATCGTTCCACGTATTCCCTCTATCGTTCATCTTGTATTCCTTGCTGCTCCGCCACTGTTCAAATCTCCGGTATTCCTCTTCGGATCTCAAGAAGGAAAAAAAGTAACTATTCCTCCATTTAATTCGCGTGCCTGGCTCTCCTGTTCCCTATTTACTTCCAAGAATTGCAACTGTAAGCCACTTACCCGTATTTCATTGTCATTCTTCTTCCCTGCCTAGCCTTGCACCCAAATTCCTTTGTTGAACCTTTACGCCTCCCTGTTCGATTGGATCGCAACCATACAAAGATCTTTGAGATTTCCTCCGCCTCCCGCTGTTCCTTGTCCCTCACCAAAGCTGCACAGCCCTGTGTTTCTCTTATGCCTACCTTCCTCCTCTGTTCATGTGAAACCGAACGCTGGAAGCCATCGCCGACGTTGCACCTCCTTGTCGCGACCTTTCTCTGCTTCACCGAAGCAGCGCACAATTGCTACTCCTCCCAAACCACTCAGATGGCTCTATCCTTCGTCAATCTTGCACGAGTTCAACTCAACTGAGCCACCCCTCCTTTTCTTAACTTTACATATGCCACTGATCCTCTTTGTTGCACGAGAAAGCAGTTCGATCTACTATTCACAATTGGAATATGCACCGAAATGCTCTTCCTTGGCACACGAGCCCTATAGTGTCTTTGCCCATGCCCCCACTCGAGCTTTTCTCCATATCCTTGCTCCCTAATTTAGAGTTTGTTTGGGGCAGCTTCAACTTAATAATAAGCTGCTACGCAGTAGCTGCCACATGAAGCTTCTGCATGGAAGTTGCTATAGATAAGCTTGTTATATGTTTGTTTTTTGAGTTTGAAAGCAATTGTGCTGCAGCTGTTTCTGGATAAATGATCATTCTACCACTGTATAATAATGTTGTTTGCAACAGAACTGTTATACCAATATATTTTATACTTTAGAAACAAAAAGACAGTGCAGAATATTAAAAAAAACATACACACTTCACTTAATAGTGAGTATCATGATTACTAAAATTAATAAAATTTCTATTAAAATAAGATTTAATAATATGATAATATTATTTTTAAAATTCAAATGATGTATGTCACAAGCTAAGCTATTCTCTAGGAATACTCTCAATGTATGATCACTCTCGGCGATAGAACCTTATAGCCTATCTGCCCACAGAAAAAAGTCACAGTTCTCCGTGATTCTCTGTAGGCACTCGTAAAAATGTCTCCCGTAGCTATGTGGCTGACGTGAAGTTAACAGAGAACTTTGAAGTTCTTAGTTGCCTTCAAAACACGAATGTGTCACATATGCATATCACCAAAAAATAAGTCATCTAGAAGAGCCTCAGATAACCATGACACTGAAAAAATAAGAGGACCGTTGGTTGGTTTCATTGAGATTTCACATGTGATAAGAACCAGTAGAGACAAATCGGTCATCTAGAAGAACTTTTAAGGCCGAATGTCTCATCACTGACTTTCAAAAAAATAAAAAAAAATGCAATAAATATTTATATATCATATTATATCCACGGTTGCCTATTCGACCATCCAAGTGGAGAATAATACATGCAAAAAAGCGAGAAATAAAAATGAGATTCAAAATTTAAATGATTTGACAAAACATCGATACAACAAACAATAATAGTTTTCACCATCCATCACAAATAAAGTAGCAATAAGAAAAAAATACAATCGGTCCATTCAACATCCAACAATAACGTCTGTAATACACTATCTCAATTCAATCATTTCCCCCATCACTTTGAACATCATGGGTGCAACCCTCATGTGATTCTATTTTTTCCTATGATATGAATTGTTCTATGTGATATTCAAATACTTCAGGTGAAACATGTAAATAATTATCATCAGCCATGTTGCAGTCAACATCAATGCGCGAATGATGCTGCCAAATATAGTTGTGGAGAGACATTGTGGCCACTACAATATGCACTTGCTTCAGAAATGGATGTCGGCATATCACGCGGTATAACCCATTTATTCTTCCATACTTCAAATGTTCTTTCAATTACACCGCGTAAGGACGAGTGTCTCTTATTAAACATTTCTTTTGTGCCCCGAGCAACATTGTTGGATCTTTGAAAGTAGAGAATGTGATATTTGGTATCCCAAAATGACTTCAAATACCTCATTTATAAGGGATATTCAACATAGACCAAAAAATATTTTTCTATCACAAATACAACAATTAGTAATGAACATAAAAAATATCTAAATATAATTAATAATTGAACAAACCTGGAGGTGGGTGACGGAAGTTGTGCTTTCGATTTCTTGTGGCAAAGGCGAATATACGAATGTCATGTGCATTCTTCCCAACCAACCATAACAAAAGTGAAACTCATATTGAAATTACATACAACTATCACATTGTGTTGGTGATTCACACAACCCAATGAATGCGACCTCTTCATTATTAGATACACATGTATCCATGTGTTCTATCAATTGCTCCAATATAATTCTAACAAATTAAACAAGATTGTGTAAATTACACTACTCATTTTTACTTCTTAATATAATGAATAAAAAGATTTACCTTAGAAAATGACATACCACGGGTCATTTGCAATCTTTATTGGAGTCATCTCAAATGTTAAATCCTCTAGCTTGATAATCTTTGATGACGAACTAACAAGTGCATTCAACCTCACTGAAAAGTATTTGTTGATTGTCTCCGATGAATGTTTAAATCACTTCATCACTTCTCTCATTAATTCATTCTGTGATAAAATATAGATGATTATTTCTAACAATTCTCTGGTTGTCATCCTAGAGGAGTGAAGTTCATGATTCTTATATAATTCTTCTAAAAGATCTATAAATTTGGGCTATGGTATACAAAACTTGTTACTGAATCTTGTAGGGTGTCCTTCAAGTAGTTGTCCAACCCATTTATCACCAATATAAGATAATGTCATGCAGGGAGACTGAACAACGTATGAGTTGCAGTACTCGTAAATCAAACATACTGCTACCACATATCTCCTTTTGCGCCTCTTTGTGAAACCATGTTAAACAATTGCTCTATTCCATGTGAAGCAAACAACTTAAATAAACTTCGAATAACGAATTACAAAGTGTACGATGAGAAGATAAATATCCAAAATAATAGTAATATTATTCCAAAAAAAAAGAAAAAAAAACATCCAAATCAAAAATTCGATAAACTTACTAGAAAATAATATAAATAGGGCAAAGATAACTAAATAAAATTAAGTGTCCTTGCTAGCATTAAAAAACGTAAATAATTGACTTTACGGTCAGGGGTCATCTTAATGAAGAACTCTCTACTGGTCGGGTCTTCTAGCAACTTCATGGAGTACAAATATAACGACATGTCTGTATAAATTTTTGGACTTGCCTCCAGAACTCGAATAACTCGTTCGATGGAGGTCGCTTGTGAAGTCCCGAGGTCACTGGCGCATGAAGTCACCAGTTTTGATATCTGACTTCTAATGAAAGCAGCCTTTTCTTTTTTCTTTTTCTTTACCCTTGAACGTTTTGACCTGCATGTGGACTTTACTTCATTTTGGTTTGGGCTAGGGCCTTTAGTGGAGTCAGTTGCATGCTCGACATCCAAGTCATCATGTATGTCTGCAAACCCTTGCTCACTAGGGGTCCAAGTATTATTCCCAATTGTCACAACCCCCTAAATATACTGTTCAATTTCTCTTCCAGATCAGGTTCAATACCACTGAATTTGAATATCTTGACGACTGACACTACCTACAAAATAAGGGGCATGGATATGTTCATACAATTCAGAAAAAGAAAGTCATACATGGATATGTTCTCACCTCCATTCTCTCTGCCCACTATTCCTTCAAAGCATCAATAGTCCATTTGATTGGATCCCAACCCAAGCCTGTTGATCATCGTTTCTATCCCTTCCAAAATTTTCAATCTTTTTTCAATTGATTCCACTTATTTTTCAGTTGCATCTTATTGTATTCATTTTCCGTCATTTCCTTAAACATTTTCATAATATTTTACCATCCTTCTTTGTTAAAATAGGTGGTGGGCTTATTTTTCAATTCAACCTCCTTAAGATAGAGGTTGCAAAATATGAGTTTGGCTTTCTTATCCCACATTGCTGATGAACTGACTTCTTTTGTCTCAACCATTGCGTTACTAACATAAAAGAAAACTAAATATAAATGTTTGACAGAAAAAGTAATTAGCACAAATCACAACCACACACCAATACTCCAAGCCTCCACACCTCCACACAAATACAACCACACACCAACACCTCCACACAAATACAACCACACACCAACACCTCCACACAGCACAACCACACACCAACACCTCCACACCTCCACACCTCCACACCTCCACACAAACACAACCACAAACCAACACCTCCACACCTCCACATAGCTGTCGGCGCAAAAAAAAAAGAGAACGGTTGTTTAGGGGGGTCGCCCGTAAGAAGCTGTCGGCAGCCGGAATCGAAATCCCGTCGCCCGCTTCGGAATGACTTTTTAATTTACGTATATATATATATAATTTTAGAAAAATATGAACTCAAACTGACCTCATATTTTTCACAGTTTAAATGAAAGAGC
>JXCR01084055.1:0-10970 GCA_002079205.1 Phalaenopsis hybrid cultivar | reverse complement strand
CCCCATACCCGGTGCCATCCATAAATTGCAACCCCAAAACCCCCTTATTATTGCTCCTACCGCCCACCATTGCCCCTACCATTAGTCCATGCACTTACCACTTCATCCAACGTCCTTAATTGATCCCCACCACCCTCAGAGCAGACCCCAATTTGGGTTTGTGTGATGTGTCTGTTGTTATTTCTCGTTTCAGTGTGTTTGGTTGTAATCACATATTTGTTTTTTGTAATAATATTTGTTTTTCCCATTGTTATCTGGTTAACTCCAGTATCATTTGGTATCAGAGCTCGCTAAACCCTAGTCTTGCCTAAGGTTGTCAAAATCAACCTCTAGCAATTTTTCCCCCATCTTTTTCCAATCAAACCACCCCTACTGCTCGTCCACCCCTCCTACCTTAACCCCTAACCATGTGGTCGAAGGGACAATACTTGAAAACTTGATTGAGGGGGAAAACATGATGTCGCTTATGAGAATTTCACAAAAAGGTGTCTAGAAGATTTCTAGGGAGGATATGCAGCGAAAAATCCTCCAACTAAAACAGAGGCTCACCCCCTTCTAGAGGAGACCATCCATAGGGGTCACACAAACTTCATTCGATTCTAAAGAAGAAGATCCATTCCCATAAAAAATTGGCATGAAATATTGGAGAAGTCATGATTTTGAAATCAAGGTGGATTTGCCACATTTTGACTACCACATGAATCCAAAAAAGTTCATCGAGTGACTCTGGACAGTGGAATGTGTCTTTAAGTATTAAGGCATCCCACTGGATGGAATGGTGAAACTAGTTACCATTAAGTTAAGGAAGAGTGCATCTTAGTGGTGGAAAATTTTGAAGATTCTTTGACAGCGAGAAGAGGAGAGTAAAATTTATGTCTGGTCCTAGATAAAACGAGAAATGCAGCACAAGTACCTACCAACTCATTACAAACTCATTATGTTCTAAGGCAACTTTACTGGATGACCACTTCTTACAGGCAGAGTTCAATCTCAAGATCAAACTGCATTAGTACGGCTAGTCCCCCATCCACGCTGACCCCGCCTGAAAGAAAAAAAATTCAGAGTGGAGAAACAAGTGGAGTCAGCCATCATTCCTAAATTCATTCTAGCCATGAAGCTTCAAGTGTCACAGTTTGGGACACAATGCATCAGTTTTTTCCAAAAAAGAGTAAGATTTATTTCACTGAGTAGGGAGCAGTCGAAGAAATGGTCAAGAGCACAGTAGACACTGAAGAAGGTGTGGACCCAAAGAAGGAGTACCAACTTCCAACTAAGGAGGGAGATGCATGTAGTTCAAGCTGAACCCATGAGAGAGTATTCAACATAAGTAAAATGGTTATCCAAGATATCATGAGTTCAAGGAACCGACACCAGACACATGACAATCCCATATAAAAATTTTTTTAGAAATTCAAATATATTACCTACTGTCTAAGTTGACCCTACTGAGGGAGTTCCAACATGTCAGAGACCAGAAGCTTTTGCACCCGTTATGGAAGACTATATGAAGTCATTTGGGTTTTAAATTTTTTTCAACAATGTACTCATCGACAGATGGTCCGAGAGAATTGATTAATCACAACTTTAAAAATTGTCTTAGATTCTTGGTAGGATAGAAAATTCTACAATGGGGTCCAGGTGCTATCATAAAAGAAGAAAACGCCTCTCCAGAGTATTTGCTATTGAGAGATGCCCGACCTTTTACATATTTCATTCTCGAGTTAATTCTTCTTGCCAAATTGGTTTATTGGAAGCACCTGTCAAGTACGAGGAGTTGAAGAGGCAAATTACAAAGTGAATGGCTCTAGAGCGAGTTCTTGAGAATCTACGTCTAAATGCAGTTTCAGCTCAGTTTATGTAAAAATAGGGTACATACTTATTATATCATGGCATGCTTTGGAATGACAACACCTACAAGATTAATTTATCAAGAAGTCATAGTAGCTCCACTTTCAACGTGTTTAACCTCCATTGCTCCTGCCCCTATAATAAGGGTGTCAGAAGCTTCAACAATGAGGTTAAAGGTGCTCTAACCTCGAAAGATATCGGAGACATCTCCCAGTTACGGAGCGGGCACAACATCTTCAGCATCTGGATGGGACGCAGGTATCTAGAATTGGCTAGGACCAGTTTGGAAGCACGGCCTGAGAGCCAACTGACCTTTCTTATGTGAGATTATTTTCTTTTTGTGATAGGGGGCATACTCTTAATTACGCTAGTGTTATTTATGTGTTTTTGCAATGTTTAGGTTTCAGTTTTTGGGTTATGTGTGCTCGAGACTGTCATTAATGTCTCTGTTTCTCTATTCAAGGGTTGTATTCAAGCGTCAAGTGGTGCTCCGGTTATATCTCATTCATGATGTGATGTTTATCCTTCCCCAGCTGCCACATATCCCTCCCACTTTGCTGCCATGCATCTCTCTTGCTTCGCTACCACTCATCCCTCTTTTATTGCAACCTCCCAGAACAATTGTTCTTTGTTGTTTTCTTCAATTTCAATAGTAGCTATCACATTCCCCTACCTCCTCTCCGCTGCCACTATCGTTACATACCTTCTGCTTCACTGCAATTGTTGTTCCAACCCCTGGCTTGTTGTTTCCACTGCTGTCAAACCTCCTAGCACCCCTTACCATCTCCCGTTGTTGTTGCCTTGTTATCATAATTAACTTAACCTGTTGTCACCCTCCCTCTTGTCGTTTCATGCAGCTTGCAACCTTCTTAACTGCCACCACCATCCTCGATCGATGTCTGCCAAATGTCCAACCACTGCATATTTGTTGTCATCCATTAACTGCAAACTCAAAACCCCCTTACTGTTGCTATGACCGCCCTCCAGCGTCACTACCATCAGGTCAACATCGTACTGCCCCCTCCAACCCCCTTAACCGACCACTACCATGCTTGGATCAAAACCCAGTTTAGGTTTGTGTTGTGTTTGTTGTTACTTTCTGTTTCAATGTGTTTGTTTGTAACTATCTATTTGATTTCAGCAATAATATTTGATTTCTCCATTTTTCTCTAGTTAACTTTGAGAGCAATAACTCGTTGCTTAATGCTTTGAATATGAACAATCAGGGGCAGCATTTGTAAATAAAGAATCTTCCACATTGCAATCGAGAGGCCAGAAGTTGCCTTTCTAACATAAGACAAGGAGAAATTTTGATAAGCACCAATTTCATCCTTTTAAAAGGCAAACTCCTTTTGGAGAGAAATGAGTTGATTGTTAGGAATAAAGTAGGTCATCACCTCCCTTCCAATGATCCCCCTATTACAACTCCACTAACGGTCTCAATGGCATCAAAGCAATCTACAATAATGAGTATTTTTGCAAACTGATGCTTATGAAAGTTAAAGGCCACCTGCATATCCCGAGGAGTTTCTATTTGTACCATAATGTCGATATTTGAAGAACTTGATCGAAGAATTGATCAAAGTGTGAAAGATATAATGTTAGCTACATCGGTAACGAACGCAAAGAGATAAGGAAAGGCACCCGCCCAAGAAACTAGAAATGAACTTACCCCAACACAAGCCATCTATATACTATGAATATATTTTATCATCATTGGAGGAGACGTCTTGAGGCTTTTCTCCAACACAAGCCTTGATTAGGGGAAGTGAACTTGGTGAACTCCTCTCAACTGTGAACAGTTGCGTAGCCGCCCATTTTCTTCATTGATATTGACCTTCCTACAAAAGAAAATATGTATAATGATACAATTGTGGTTATGGCGTCGATCATAAATTATGGATTTGGTAGCATTCTAATAAGCACTAGAAGTTCAATAAATATTTTATTTGAAAGCATTTATGATAAGTTGAACTTATGGAGTTCACATCTTACCCCTACGTCGGCCCATTATTTGGTTTTTTTTTTTGACAAATGAAGATGGCAGTCAGAATCATAGCCCTACCAACTAAGGGAGAAGGAGATAAGTAATTTTTAGCTACGACTGAATTTATCTTAGTCTATTCACCAATTACATAAAATGTCATATTTGATCAACTTATCTTGAACACCTTCTAAGTGGTACTCTCAACCTACCACGTAGTTGTCAAATCCTTGAAAGTGGAGAAAATAGTTATCATCATCGGAGACTTAGAACAGTGTCAAACTTGTTACCTACGAGCTATAGGCAATAAGAGGTCTTGCAAATCAACTTGATACATGAAGAGGAAGCAACCTAGAAACCAATGAAGATAGATGGTGAACTTGGAAGAACCTTTCGATTAAATATAACACTTGTAGCCATATTTAAAGGTGAATTTATTACAACTCTCCTCGAATATAAAGTGTATTCAGCTAGCAAAACGAAATCCTAGTAGTTACCATTGATGTTGCATATTCTATATCCCATATTATATCATTTTCACATAAGAACATATTCAACGTCATATAATATAACCATTTCTTGAAGAAAAATTACAAAGAGAAAAATCATAAACATAAATCAAGAGATTTCCATAGTTAGGTGGAAAATACTAGAGGGAAAATATAAAGACAAAGGAAAAGATTTCACTAATTGAAAAAAAATGGAGTTATAAATAGGGAGTTGTGGCTAGATAACTATCACATACTATAACACAACAAATTGAAAAAAAAAGAGTTACAAATAGGGAGTGATGGCTGGATAACTATCAAATAACATAACATGTGTGCGCGCATGCGCACACAGTACGACTAATTGTGCATGCGAAAAATAATTAGAGTTCATTCCATGGGAGTTGCCACAACACACTTTTGATTTAGCATCATATATATCACATGGTGAACTTTTCGATCCAAACTCAATAGAATTCATATCACAAACTCTTAACAATTTCTTAAGTTCATTCTAAAAGAAATTGATTTGCAATATCTCAAAAGAAGCAAAGCCTAACTTCAAATTGCAATTTTGAATTCAAATTAAGGAAAGGCAGGAGATATGGATTTTGACATGTCCCAAAAAGTTGCTTTGCAAAGGGGCAAATACAAACGATATATNAATATCTCAAAAGAAGCAAAGCCTAACTTCAAATTGCAATTTTGAATTCAAATTAAGGAAAGGCAGGAGATAAGGATTTTGACATGTCCCAAAAAGTTGCTTTGTAAAGGGGCAAATTCAAACGATATAACAATTAATTATATAAGAAATAATGGCGCATTATCATCATGTCCATTATGCATGGTTCATCTTAGCTGGATCCTTCTATTTTGAACAATATCTTGCTCACCATTTGAATTCCAAATTACAACAAGTAAACAATGCCTTTATATATATATATTCCACTAGGGGAGGAATTTGTTAGATGCTAAGTTTGATTTGATCACTTCCAGTTCATGACTCACTTAGTCTTTGACCGAAAGTTGAAAATATATGCTTGTAAAATTTGTATGATTAGGGGTTGTTCGATTCCTTATGTTTTTTGTGCCACAAGTACGTCGAATACAAGAGATTTTTCAAATTTTGGAGTTTATATGAATGAAAACTGATAGGTATAAGATTTTGATGAACTGGAGAGCTTTTTTGACGAAAACTAGGGGTTGACGAGCTTTTTTCAGTTCATTCAAATTTTGGAGTTTAGATGGATGAAAACTGTCAAAAAAGCTCGTTGTTCACGAACAGTTTATATTCGATTCATCAATGAGTTCGTGTTCGATTCGTTCAATAAGTAAACAAGACGAATGTGAACAATTTTTTTTTTTTTTTCATTCGGTTAGTTAAACAAACCAAACACGAACAGTGATGCTTTCGTTCGTGTTCAAATCGTTATTGTTCGAAATATAAAATAATTTAAAATAATATATAATAAATTAATAAAAATAATATATTAATATACTATATTAGTAATATATTAATATAAATATTATATATTTATATAATATAAGTTATATAACTAATATAATATCTTATTTATATATATTAATATTTGGGATGTCAAATTGGCTCGTCATTTGCGAACAGCTCATGATTGGCTCGTTCGTTAAGAAACGAACATGAACTGTGACTTCATTAACAATTACGACGTGAGCTTATTTCAAACGAACCAAACACGAACATTAGCTCAGTTCGTTCGTTTATGTGTATATATATATATATATATATGCATAAGATAATGACACCAAAAAATTATAAGAGTAAATAACAAACTCCAGATGTTAATTAAATATTTGATCCAACTTCTCTTTAAGCTTAATGTCAATACCACTAAATTTGAACTTCCTAAAATTTAGAACAACCTACAAATTAATTGATAGTTAATATATTGATATAATTGAAATGATTTTATGAGAATTTGAATTATTTTGAACGTCTAATAATTTGTTGCCTTTAATCTCTCAGTCCACCATTTTTCTAAAGCATAAATGGTTCATTTTATGGGATCTCAACTTAATTCTGTAGTTCCTCACTTTAACTCATTCCATAATTTTTATTTCTTCTTTTAACTGATTTCATATGTTCTTCATTTGCATTCTATTATACTCCCTTCCAATTCTTTCTTTAATTTTTTTATTATGTTTTGTCATCCTTTTTTTTAAAAATAGGTTGTTGGTCTATTTTCCAATTTCACATTTAAACGGAGATCATAAAAGATTAATTTTATATCTTTTTACTAAATAGTAGCCAATAAATATTCTTTTATCCTGCCCATCACTATCACAAAGTATGAAAACAAGAAATTAACATTATTTTCTACAAACAAAAAGATAAACTCATTTCAACAAAAATTTCTACATCACTTGGGCAAATGAAACAGTTCATTTATCGAACAACACTCCAAACATACGCCGCGCCAAATGGCCTCGAAGTCACCAAACAACACTCAAATTCCATTTACCAAACATCAATGACAAATACCAGTGTATAAAACAAACAATAGTAAACAAAATGGGTCAAAATTTAGAGCTAAAAATTTATCACCAAAATTTAACCATAGACCCATTGACCAAACCGCAATGAAGAATCCACTGACCAAACAAAAATGACAAGTATCACAAAAATAAAGGCGATCGATATTTAGAGTCGTAATTCTATCATCTAAATTATGCATGATTGAAAGTCTACCTTACCCTTAATAAACCAGCCCTCTAACCCTAACCCAACAGCTCCAAATAGACTAGTGAAACCCAAACCCAAGCACCAATATAACCAAGTGAATTCAAGAAAGCAATCAACATCTCCCGAACCCTTTCTCCACAAGGCACAAAAGTGTTAATAGCCAACTTCATAAAACCCCAACCCAAGAAGCACCAATATAACCAACATCAGGGATTTTCATACAATGAATTAGGAAAGATGAGCAAAGGCAGACCACAAAAAACAAAACCACAAAGAAACGAGTAAAGGTAGAGATGAAGTTATGCATTCCTAGTTTCATGGATGAAGTCAGTCCCTAAAAAACCCTCACACAGCTTAAAACCACATGTATAAGTAAGTGGACTAAAATTCACATTTTCCAGCATAGCACAAAATATGCTAATAGCCAAATTTGTTACACAGAGAACAACATTATAAATAATATACATCTATAATCTAGCAGACTACCTGCCTCAATTTATTTTTAAAATTCTTTCTCAGAGAAATGGAATCAAACAAATAGATGGGTTGCATAAGTAATGCACAAACTCCATTAGTCTAAACCTCCTTCAACTCTAAAAAATAATGTATAAAGGTATAAACAGCTGCACAAGTATCGAATATGCATCAGCAAAGATAGAGATGACATGAACAAACCCATAGAGAAACGAGTAGAAGAAGAAAGCAATTTAATATTTCATAAAAAAAAAAATCACTCTCAATTAAGATCTTGTTGCACAGAAGAATTTTTATGGCATCGTATGGATGAGTACATGCTTCGTGTGCTCAATAGAACCCTCTCAGGGATAACTTTGTCATTTTACCTAAACAAAATTGTGGGCCACTGGTGGTTAACCACTACATAAAAATGGAGAAATATTTGTGTACGTAATACGCACGCAACTCTGTGTGCATTCTCCATTAACCCTACAATACCCTCATAATAACCTATGAATAACATCTAAATAGAACCCACGAAGGTTATTGGAAGGTTATTATGGTTATAGGTTATTGGAATTAATACCTCAATAACCTCCTAATAACCCTCTAATAACCACGAAGCGGAAGTTATTGCGTGGTTATTACGCACACAGCTCTGCATGCGTAATACGTACACAAATATTTCCCATAAAAATGAGGGCACGTTTAATTAAAAGAACCTTCAATGTGATGAACAAGTGCTTCAAATCACTTGTTCACACTGCAATGCTAGGAAAACACTGCACCAAGCAGACCGTATAAGTTTAAGGAAATGGGTCCGACTTTTATTTATAATTTTAAAAAAAACATTGACAGCAAGGGCCATTTGAAGATATATATATAAGTTGACAAGGGCCATTTGATTAATGAAATTACACACACACACACAAATATATATGTAAGTTGACAAGGGCCATTTGATTAATTGTACATTTGGAAAATAAAAATGCTAAATATATTTAGATTCACTTGATGCAGAAAAATAAAATCATTATAATTTAAAACTTTCCTAAATTCTTTTAAAATGTGCTGTCAACAACCAACCATATGAACTCAATGAAATCAAACACTACAAATCTTTTGAAATTATGTACTACAAAGAATTGCATTACAATTGCTCATGTCCCGAACCTAATTCATAATCGCACCTCAACTGGTCAAATGCGCAAATACTCAAAATTTAAATAAATAGAAGGCATCAAAGAAGAAAAGAAAACTGAATAATTTCAGTCCACCTTTACCACTACCTACAAGAAAACTCTTCGTTAAATCCTACAATATAGTAAATTCACCAAAAGATTAAATTAGGGACATTTACACACCTACCACAAAATTCCCATGTATTTAACATAAATAACACCTAAACTTTATTTTTTTATATTTATAACATCCAAATCATTCATATCACATCCAAAATACCACCAATTTTAAATTTTAAAATTTGAAATACACCTCTTGAATCATAGTTAAGGTGGCATGTATGAAAAAGTTAAAATTTAGGCATGTAAATACATAAGAATTGAGTGGTATGTATGTAAATCTTGCTAAAGTATATGATATTATGTATACAAGTATTTCTAATGTACAAAAGGTGGTTTTGAGTTGTTATGAGAGCGTGATGAAGTTTTTTAAGGAACGAACCAAACTTGGCGGCCAGTGTTTCTTCTCTCTTACGTAAGACAGATCCGCATAGCAAGGATCAAGAATGGTGGCAATGGTGAACTGATTCTCGGCCAGTAATGGTGCATGTCTATCAGTGTAAAGTGCAGCTGCAAGAGCTGCATGGATCTCTGAAAACAAGTTGATTTGTTAAAAATAAAAACTAGTTTTAAAAAAAAAATAAAAAAACAAAAGTGATGCCAAACAGATCATTAATATATTTTTACATTATTTAATTAAAAAATAAATCAAATAATCAAAATAATTTTTTGATGATTTGAACATTTTTTCAAAATATATTATATTTTAATTCTAAACAAGATCTAACAAAATAAATAAGAATGAAAAGGAAAAAAGCAAGAACAAAAGTGAGAGTTCAAATGGCCTANGTAATTCAAATTCGACCAAAACGCCCGAATTCTAAAAACAGCAAAAATGAACTACGGTGTAAATTTCAAATTCATTCATAATTTACATTGTATTTATAATTTCTTCATACCAAACACATAATTTTCTTAAATCCCAGCAAAAGAATTACAGTAACCACAAGTTCACTCAACCAAACAACCCCTGAAAGGTCATGAAATTCAATGAAATCTAAAATAGCCAAATGCAATACAGGAAAAACCACAATTGCCACTTTGGCGACTCAAACAACAAAGCCTAATGACACAATACATAAGAGATTATAATACCCATCACCCAAAGCTACGACCCAACCATTACCAATACATAAGTGAATCAAAACTAGAGAACCAACAAACATGCGATATAACTACAGGAACCAAATAATTAACAAATCTTCAATACCCAATCACTATTATTGGGAGTATAGATTGAATAGCTCAAATGAAGATACAACAACAACAATAACAACAACAAAGCCTTAATCTCACTACGTGTGGGGTCGGCTACATGAATCCTTTTTCTGCATTGCGTCAAAATCATAAAATTAGCAACAGCCCGTAAGACTAAGGGCATCATTATACCCTCACCTAAAATAATAAAACTGAAATAAAAACTATAAATTAAAAATACAACCAATAATGAAATTAAACTAAACTTAACTTGTCGATATGATATATTTGCTCAGCATTTTCATAGAACATAAATTGAAAATTTGCAAACCTCTATTAACATGCTATGCACCCGCCACACCACTTAGAAATGCTATATTTAGTCCATCTACTTCTGAGGCAATGGCCTGAGGTTAGTGATCAACATTCCTCAAGTATCATTATAAAGCAAACTAGAGTTTTATAAGTGCATGGTAACCGCTTCATTTGGCGCTAAAGCATAAATTTTAACCACCAAAGTGAAAGCTATCCAAGAAAAAACTTGCAAGAAGAAATTACTAGAATTCATTATCATAGACCGATTTCATGCTTCTAAATTGATTCACCGACTTTAATATTTCACCTAATTTGCATCAGGTGAGACTTCTTTGTACTTAGCATTCATAAGATTCATGAACAAGTGGGACTTGTTGCTGTCACGCTTCCATTTATGCAAATTCTCCAATTCTTGAGTAAAAAAGTCAATATCTCGCTTTCTATAGGAAGGAAGGGTTTAAATCCGACCATCAATCAATGAAACTGTGGAAAAACGGGAAGGAACGGGCTCTAAACGGCTGCTTTCCTTGATGGGCAAGCCGGCCACCTACAAACCTTGGAAGATTGAATTGGGAGATAATTTTGAAAACTTCTTAATTAGTTTTATTCTCTTCCTATTTATGTTTTTGTTATTTTTATTTCAGAATTATTTCCTTTCCAAA
>JXCR01084040.1:13943-25830 GCA_002079205.1 Phalaenopsis hybrid cultivar | reverse complement strand
CTTTCTCTAATTTTGTTCGTCACAGGAGCTACACCAACCCTATCACGGATATATTCATTTTGCTTTTGTCTCTAAGTGTAAAGCCACTCATCCACCTAATCATTCTCATATCGGTAACACTTAACTTATTATTATGCTTCTCTTTTAAAGGCCAACATTCAGCAGCATATAGCATTGCAGGCCTCACCACCGTCTTATAAAATTTTCCTTTCAGTCTAAGCAACCATTTAGAGCATTGCAGGTCTCACCACCGTCTTATAAAATTTTCCTTTCAGTCTTAGCGGTACTTTCGAATCAACACAAAAGGCCCGAAGCATTCCTCCACTTCAACCAACCAACTTGAATTCTACTATTAACATCTCTCCCCACCGTCTTATAAAATTTTCCTTTCAGTCTAAGCGGTACTTTTCTATCACATAAAAGACTCACCAACATTTTATAAAATTTTTCTTTCAGTCTAAGCGATATTTTTTTTATCACACAATAGGCCCCAAAAGTCTTAAAAAATTTTCCTTTCAGTCTAAGCGGTACTTTTCTATCACACAAAAGGCCCGAAGCATTCCTCAACTTAAACCAACCAACTTGAATTCTACTATTAACATCCCCATCTATATCACCATCGCTTTGAACAATGGAACTTGAATTCTACTATTAACATCCCCATCTATATCACCATCGCTTTGAACAACGAACCCAATATATCTAAATCGTTCACACCTTTTAATAATTTGATCACCCAAAGTCACACTTCTGTCACTTAAATCGTTCACACCTTTTAATAATTTGATCACCCAAAGTCACACCTTCTGTCACTAGAGCTACTATCGTTCACACCTTTTAATAATTTGATCACCCAAAGTCACACTTCTGTCACTAGAGCTATTAATAATAAAATTACATTCCATGTATTCAGTTTTAGTTATACTTAAATGAAGGCCTTTAGACTCCAATGTAGACTTCCATAATTCAAGTTTTTCCTAGGCTTTCTCTCTCGTTTTATCCACAAGAAGGATATCATCAGCAAAAAGCATAAACCAAGGTACATCGTCCTCTAGANGTTCACACCTTTTAATAATTTGATCACCCAAAGTCACACTTCTGTCACTAGAGCTATTAATACTAAAACTACATTCGATATATTCAGTTTTAGTTCTACTTAAATGAAGGCCTTTAGCCTCCAATGTAGACCTCCATAATTCAAGTTTTTCCTGAACTTTTTTTCTCGTTTTATCCACGAGAAGGATATCATCAGCAAAAATCATACACCAAGGTACATCCTCCTCTAGATGTCCAGTAAAACCATCCATAACTAAAGCAAAAAGATATGGACTTAAAGCCGATCCCTGATGTAATCCAACAGAAATAGGAAAATATTTGGCCAATCATCCTTGAGTTTGAACACAAGTAACAACTCTAGTATACATATCTTTAATGACTTGAATATAAGTCATATCAACATCTTTCTTCTCAAGAACTCTCCAAAGGATATCTCTTGGAACCTTATCGTAAGTTTTCTCTAAATCAATAAAAATCAAATGTATATTCTCCTTATTATCTCTAAACTTCCTCCATCAAAGCTCTAATAAATGTATAGCTTCCATAATAGACCTGCCCGGCATAAATCCAAATTGATTATGAGAAATCTTTGTGATATGCAATAAATGTATAGCTTCCATAGTAGACCTGCCCGGCATAAATCCAAATTGATTATGAGAAAAGTTTGTGATGCGTCTTAACCTATGTTCTTACCCTCTCCCATAACTTTAAAGTATGACACATCAACTTAATTCCTCTATAATTTGCACACTGTCCATAATTTTAAAGTATGACACATCAACTTAATTCCTCTATAATTTGCACACTCTTAGGCAGTTAAAAATGGGGACCAAAATACTCTTCCTCCACTCCTCAGACATCTTTTTAGTTTTTAAAATACTATTAAAGAGTTTGGTAAGCCAAGAAACTCCAAAGTCTCCCAAATATTTCTACACTTCAATTGGAATATCATCAGGTCCTACAGACTTTCCACCCTTGATTTTCTTTAAAGTCTCTTCAACTTCTTTTTTACTAATGCGACGGTAAAAATAAAACGTTTTATTATTATTCACGATATTAAGATCACTAAGGTAGATCGTATTTTTAAAAACTTCATTAAAAAGTTTATCAAAGTAACTCGCCCACCTATGTTGAATATCTTTTTTCTAAGAAAAGAACTTTTTGATTTTCGTCTTTAATACACTTTACTTGAATTAAATATTTATTTTTCTTTTCTCTTTGTTTGGTTTATTTATACATATATTTTTCACCCTCCTTAATATCTAATTTATTATAAAGATCATCAAAAGCATAATTTTAAACGTCACAGATTGTTCTTTTAGACTCCTTGCGGGCCGTTTGATATTTTTCCCATTTCTCTAAGCTTTTACATTTAAACATTTTTTTATAACATAACTTCTTATATTTTATCTTTTCTTGCACATTATTATTTCACCACCAGCTATTTTTATTTATAAAATTTTTTTTCTTTTGATGTTTAATAGTGTTTGTTACTTTATCCCACATAACATTTGCTTCTTCATGAATATCTCAAATTTTAAAATCTTGAATTTTACTCATAAAAAAATTTGTGTCTTAAGTTTATCCATCTAATTGTACGATGATAAGTCATAGTATTCTTTATTTTACAACTCTTAATCTTAAAATCTATAACTAATAAACGAAGCCCAAACAAGCCCGTAGTGATCAAGAAAATGTGCAAGGATCAAAACAAAAAAAAAATGTATAGCAACAAAAGGGGACTTGAAGGGGCAAGGAGCTGACACGTATGTAAATAGCAATAAAAAACTCCAAAGGATAAGAGTTGCAGTCACACAAGCTGACATATATGTGACTTCTTGTTTCCTTAAAAATTCTAACTCATTAATGGTCTTTGTAGCATTTGCTATCATTTTGCTATATGTTCATTATATGAGCTGCAGTCACACAAGCTCATCTGCAAATAGGTAATTTCTGCAATGTATTTTGATGAGGTTTATTTCAATTCTAAATAAATTTGCAGATGCGTGAAATTTCTCAGTAAAACTGTCGATGAACTCCCCATGTTCCTGCCTCCCTTTCAGAGTATATATACTAATCTAGTTACATTAAAATGTTACCAGACCATCTGCCTATCCTTGCCAAGCATGATAAAATATAAATTTACATACGTACCACTAAATTCCTATGTGTGTACATCTTATATCTACACTTCAATTTTGGAAGATTTACATACATACCACTTAATTCTTATATATTCACATACCTAACACCTAAGCATCAATTCTTAACTATATGCCACTTTTCCTAAGCATGAAAATAAATATTTCACTTTCAAAAATTAAAATAGTGTCATTTTTTATGTGATATGAAAGATTTGGGAGGTATGAATGTAAAAAAGTAAAGCTTAGGTGTTAGATATGTAAATACATAGGAATTGGATGGTATGTATGTAAATGTCCCTTCAATTTTTACATACATACCACTCTACCTATGCATGCAAAGGTGTATTTCACCTTTTAGAAGTTTAAATGGTGGTATTTTTTATGGAATATGAAAGATTTTGTTTGTATGAATGTAAAAAAAAGCAAATTTTAGGTGTCAGATATGTCAATATATAGAAATTGGGTGGTATATAAGTAAATTCCTCGAATATAAATGAATGAGACAGTAAACCGAGAGGACTTCAAAAAAAGCTTGCTAAAAAAATTTAAAATAAAGAAAACAAATCATAGAAGTTAAAACAATGAAATGAAAGTTAAGATTGTATAAACAATTATCAAAATAAAGCAGAAAGTCGTTATGAAGAAAAGAAACTAACCAACAAAGTGCCCTCTAAGCTCCACATCAGGTGCTTCCCACCCTCCATAAGGTGTCCCAGGAGTTTCCAAACCAGCCTGCTTTCTAAAGCTCCAAAGCAGCCGATCCACATCCAACAGTAGCAAATACTCCAGATTAGTTTCTTGCGCTTGCCAATGCACAGAATCAGGATCCAAACGAACATCATGGAGTGAAACTTCATTGAGGAAATTCTCTCCCTGCTGCTGCTTACTAATTCCATCTGAATGCATACTTTGATACAGTATCCCCCAATCAACGCTCTCTGCCATAGGCTCCCTTTCAAGAAGTTTACGAGGAAGCAAGTCCATGTATGTGGACTTATCAGTAATAGCTGATTGATAAAGAGAAAGTAAATCTCCTTCCCAGCTATCCTTCTTCAATTGAGAACGAATAGTGTGAGAAGAAGATTGAGTAGGAATATTTGTGCATTCTTTTCCATGGACAGAGCTCAAGAGTGCCAACGCCAGTAAGAAAAACAAGCAAATTATCACTTCAGATGCCATATAACAATCAGAGAGCTGAAGAACTTCTGATAATTATAGCACAACTATTGTGACAATCAAATCTCAAAGAATATCATATATAACCAGAAGAAGCAAGACCTGAACCTGCAAAAGCACTGTAGGCACAAAAATCCAAATTCACAGCCTTCATCACGGAAAAGGTCAAAGAAGCCATCAAAGAAATCAGTTTAAAGGTGGAAACAATATAGAATTAGGAATAAACCAAACTCACGTCAAAAAATCGCAGCTTTTTTGCCACGGGTCCTCGAAAACAGAACCGAAAAGGTGAGTAGTAATCCAAGTGGACGGCAAGAAATACTCTTTGCGCCTTATCAGAAACATATGGTTGAAAATTTTATCCACAGAAAACTAATAAATTTACAGCATTCAATAACCATTTCTTCCCGTCTAAAATAAGTAACAAGCGTCGATTACAAGAAAAGATACCACTCTATCGTAATCTTAATTCTAAGGGAGCAAAGTAACAGTCACCATCTTTAGTAAGCAAGCAGGGATAAAAGACGGACACCCTGACGATGCACATCACGAAAAGGAAAACAAGGAACACAAACTGATCCGCTATCGGCTACTTGGTCCAGTGAAAGCCAAGACATCGATTGACAATGCGCAGTATTTTTGGAGGGTTTCTCTTTTCCCGACCCCTTTTCGTCTCTTTGCCTCTCCTGAAATCCTAGCCGCCAGTGATTCTCCCATATTTCTCCGCTGAAGGCCCTCAGCCCTCAGCCCTCTTCCTCTCCTACATTCCCCGGCATCATGAGGCAAAACAAAGATTTCAACCTATTTTGAATTCTCAAAATAATGTGTTAAATTCTTGTTTATCCATGAATTATACTACAAGAAATAAAACATAAAAATTTGAGATAGAAAGAAGAGTAGATAGTAAATGAACAATAAAGTTTATCAATTTTGTTGATATTTTTCAATTTTCTACATTAAAATTGGATTTATCTGCCCTCATTTATATATAAAATGATCTTCATATTTATAGAGGAGAGAGAACAATACGATGATATTATATTTCTGTCACTACTTAAATGAGGTTGTACAAGATATTTTAAATATTTTACATATATTAATTTAGATACACATCTAGTAATTAACATGAATAAATCATGACAAATTGAATGACTACAAAAATTGATAGTTAAAATAATTTTTATATTCCAATAATTAGACTTAATATTCTAGAAAAAACTAATGGAATATATAGATCTATAGTGATTTCTACATAATAATATAACTTCGTCTGTAGAGTTTTAATGAAATTACCCAAGAATTATTCCTCAAAATTAAGATTAATTCTCCCTATTCTTAAAGCTCTTTGTATGTTTTATATGTGTGTAATCTACTTATAATACATTTATAAATGTAATTTTATTCTTTGTATTATAATTTCTTAAAATTCTTGCGATATTTAGAATTCCAAAAAATAAAAAGTTATTATTAGTAAAAGTCAACAAATGATTGAGATAACTTGCACATTTTTTAGGCTTCAAGTTCAACTAAATGATGGTCATTATAATGCGGCAATACAAGATGAATCAAATGGAATCAAACTAAAAAATTTAATGTTGAAGGTATTTGAAATATGAAATGTCAAAATTGGGTTGATACAAGGAGGTTGAATGATTCATTCCTCCTTTTGCAATTTATGTGAATCATGCAATTTGGGAGTGATGGCAACCTCTGGGTGTCGCTAAAACAATCAACCTACAGCTTAATTATGATCATCTCTTGAAACAAATAAGAGATAGACCTAACTAATCATGTGCCCTACTCGAACAATCATTTCATTACTTAATATCAGTGACACTTTAAAATTTTTTTATTATTCATTTCCACTTTCATAAATTTTGAAAGGAGTGCTCACTTTCTTCTCAAAATTTGAATTGATATTCCCAAAGGCCTCTATTGAACTTAAAGGAGTTTTTGAAGATGAAACAAGAATTTAGGAATTTCTTGATAACTTTATTATGAGGTTTAAACAAGAGATATTTGACATGGAAAATCTAAAACCTATAGTTGTTCAAGTAGCTTTGGATTCACTTATCATCATTAAGGTAGTAATTTTTCTTAAGCGAGTGTGATGATTATCACTCGAATGCTTGAGGACTATCATTGTGTGATCGAGTTTAAATATCCTTTCGACCATCTTTGGGACTTAACAAGGACCACACTCCAAATCAAGTTAGATCATATTATTGGTTATCTCCTTCATCCCCATGTTTATTGATCATGAACTATTGTTTCTCCATTATTTAAAATGCTTCTTTGCCAGGTTGTTAGCTTGTTGCCATGCTAATTTTTATACTTTTGTAAATATTCATAATCATATATAATATGTGAACGATATGAGAACCATATTATTTATGGAAAACACAATTTAAATCTAAGCAACAAAATTTGTGAGGTTAAAGCAGGTAAGAGACAAAAAGGGGGGAGGGAGTGAGAGAGAAAGAGAGAGAGAGAGAGAGAGAGAATCTACTCAGAGAAGTTTTGAGGAATCTATTTACCACAAATCAAGGCTCATAATATTGTAAATGTCTCTATATGCTCCATTTAACAGTTTGTTAAAAAAGCTTTTTGTGCTACAGTGAAAAACTATAGAAGAGAAATAAATTTAAAAACTACATGATTGGATCATTATAGACACATTGGCATAGCATTTGAAAACTAGGAGGGTACCCAGGAACGGTTGTTTAGACGAGTGCTTTCAAAGGTTTCTATTGCCTAATAGATGAGGTTGATGAGGGGATTAACAAGGTCTCCTGATCCAAATGGGAGAGATCAATAGGGCTTCTATTATAATTTTAATCGAGTGTCTTTTGAGATCCAACGGAATGATTCCCAAGCTAGGATGGACACTCCTAGGTTAGGCTAATCCTCATAGGCTAGGTGAGTGGCCTCAAGTTGAGTGAATGATTCCTTGAACCGAGCAAGTGGTTGTTTCTTCAAGGCGCAAGTTCTTCTAAATTGAGTGCCCTTGGTCTCCTTAGACCAAGTGCGTAGTCTTTTTTTTTTTTGGCATTCCTTTTATTCATCTTTAGATTGTATTTTTGGTGTACATTAAAATTGTTTTTTGTGTAAATCATGCGAACAAAATTATTGTGTAGAAGAACAAGAGTTTTTATTCTTAGAAAAACATAATCAAAATAAGGTTTTTTATCCTTTTAGAGAAAAAAAAATTAAAAGGCAAAACAACCCGAAAAAGGTTTTTAACATACTATCCAATAAAATTTTAACAAAATATTTGTGATATGTCTGATGCATATTAAAGATTTTAGTGACATGCATATACCAAAAATATTTAGAAATTAGATATGTGAACACATAAGAAATGTGAGGTATGCATATAAATGTCCTTTTGATTAATTCCATATAGGATCTAATTGTGTTTCTTCATGATGCATGCATTTTAGAATCATTTCAACTTCAAATTTAATATTTTCTCCAAGACTTATGCAATTTTCTAATTATCATAAGAAACTAATAATTTGCTTTTGATATTTTGATGGTTCAATAATAGCGACTGAACATGGAATTTCTCAAGTCACGTTGATTGAGTTTATGTTGATAAGACATCACCTTCCTTCTTGGGCCTACATTCTCATATTAGGACAAGAGTAAGATGATTTTCTTAAAATTATGTGCTGATTTTCATGTTTTCTTAGTCATCTTTAGGATAAAAATTAGATTCAATTTAAGCTTTAAATTTTTTTAAACAAATAAAAAATTAAAAAAAATAAATTTGAGATGAATATAATACAAAAGTAACCTAAATAGTCCNTAACAATCAGAGAGCTGTAGAACTTCTGATAATTATAGCACAACTATTGTGACAATCAAATCTCAAAGAATATCATTTATAACCAGAAGAAGCAAGACCCGAACCTGCAAAAGCACTGTAGGCACAAAAATCCAGATTCACAGCCTTCATCACGGAAAAGGTCAAAGAAGCCATCAAAGAAATCAGTTTAACGGTGGAAACAATATAGAATTAGGAATAAACCAAACTCACGTCAAAAAATCGCAGCTTTTTTGCCACGGGTCCTCGAAAACAGAACCGAAAAGGTAAGTAGGAATCCGAGTGGACGTCAAGAAATACTCTTTGGGCCTTATCAGAAACATATGGTTGAAAATTTTATCCAAGGAAAACTAATAAATTTACAGCATTCAATAACCATTTCTTCCCGTCTAAAATAAGTAACAAGCGTTGATTACAAGAAAAGATACCACTCTATCGTAATCTTAATTCTAAGGGAGCAAAGCAACAGTCACCATCTTTAGTAAGCAAGCAGGGATAAAAGACGGAAACCCTGACGATGCACATCACGAAAAGGAAAACAAGGAACACAAACTGATCCGCTATCGGCTACTTGGTCCAGTGAAAGCCAAGGCATCAATTGACAATGCGCAGTATTTTTGGGGGGTTTCTCTTTTCCCGTCCCCTTTTCGTCTCTTTGTCTCTCCTGAAATCCTAGCCGCCAGGGATTCTCCCATATTTCTCCGCTGAAGGGCCACAGCCCTCAGCCCTCTTCCTCTCCTACATCTATTCCCCGGCATCATGAGGCAAATCAAAGATTTCAACCTATTTTGAATTCTCAAAATAATGTGTTAAATTCTTGTTTATCCATGAATTATACTACAAGAAATAAAACATAAAAATTTGAGATAGAAAGAAGAGTAGATAGTAAATGAACAATAAATTGTATCAATTTTGTTGATATTTTTCAATTTTCTACATTAAAATTGGATTTATCTATCCTCATTTATATATAAAATGATCTTCATATTTATAGGAGAGAGAGAACAATATGATGATATTATATTTTTGTCACTACTTAAATGAGTTTGTACAAAATATTTTAGATATTTTACATATATTAATTTAGATACACATCTAGTAATTAACATGAATAAATCATGACAAATTAAATGACTACAAAAATTGATATTTAAAAGAATTTTTATACTCCAATAATTAGACTTACTATTCTAGAATAAGCTAATGGTATATATAGATCTACAGTGATTTCTACATACTAATATAACTCCAACTGTAGAGTTCTAATGAAATTACCCAAGAATTATTCCACAAAATTAAGATTAATTCTCGCTATTCTCAAAGCTCTTTTTATATTTTATATGTGTGTAATCTACTTATAATACATTTATAAATGTAATTTTATTCTTTGTATTATAATTTTTTAAAATTCTTGCGATATTTTGAATTCCAAAAAATAAAAAGTTATTATTAGTAAAAGTCAACAAATGATTGGGATAACTTGCACATTTTTCAGGCTTCAAGTTTCACAAAATGATGGTCATTATAATGCGGCAATACAAGATGAATCAAATGGAATCAAACTAAAAATATGATGTTGAAGGCATTTGAACCAGGAAATGTAAAAATTGGGTTGATACAAGGAGGTTGAATGATTCATTCCTCCTTTCGCAATTTATGTGAATCACGCAATTTGGGAGCGATGACAACCTCTGGGTGTCGCTAAAACAATAAACCTACAACTTAATTATGATCATCTCTTGAAACAAATAAGAGATAGACTTAACTAATCATGTGCCCTACTCGAACAATCATTTCATTACTTAATATCAGTGACACTTTAAAAAAAATTTATTATTCATTTCCACTTTCATAAATTTTGAAGGAGTGCTCACTTTCTTCTCAAATTTTGAAATGATATTCTCAAAGGCCTCTATTGAACTTAAAGGAGCTTTTGAAGATGAAACAAGAATTTAAGAATTTCTTGATAACTTTATTATGAGGTTTAAGCAGGAGATATTTGACATGGAAGATCTAAAACCTATAGTTGTTCAAGTAGCTTTGGATTCACTTATCATCATTAAGGTAGTAATTTTTTTAAGCAAGTGTGATGTTTATCACTCTAATGCTTGAGGACTGTCATTGTGTGATCAAGTTTAAATATCCTTTCGACCATCTTTGGGACTTAACAAGGACCACGCTCCAAATCAAGCTAGATCATATGAGTGGTTATCTCCTTCATCTCCATGTTTATTGATCATGAACTGTTGTTTCTCCATGATTTAAAATGCTTCTTTGCTAGGTTGTTAGCTTGTTGTCATGCTAATTTTTATATTTTTGTAAATATTCATAATCATATATAATATGTGAAGGATATGAGAACCATATTATTTATGGAAAATACAACTTAAATCTAATCAACAAAATTTGTGAGGTTAAAGCAAGTAATAGACAAAAGGGGGAGAGAGAGAGAGAGAGAGAGAAAGAGAGAGAGAGAATCTACTTCGAGAAGTTTTAAGGAATCTATTTACCACAAATCAAGGCTCATAATATTGTAGATGTCTCTATATTCTCCATTTAACAGTTTGTTAAAAAAGCTTTTTGTGCTACAGTGAAAAACTATAGAAGAGAAATAAATTTAAAAACTACATGATTGGATCATTATAGACACATTGGCATAGCATTTGAAAACTAGGAGGGTACCCAGGAACGGTTGTTTAGACGAGTGCTTTCAAAGGTTTCTATTGCCTAATAGATGAGGTTGATGAGGGGATTAACAAGGTCTCCTGATCCAAATGGGAGAGATCAATAGGGCTTCTATTATAATTTTAATCGAGTGTCTTTTGAGATCCAACGGAATGATTCCCAAGCTAGGATGGACACTCCTAGGTTAGGCTAATCCTCATAGGCTAGGTGAGTGGCCTCAAGTTGAGTGAATGATTCCTTGAACCGAGCAAGTGGTTGTTTCTTCAAGGCGCAAGTTCTTCTAAATTGAGTGCCCTTGGTCTCCTTAGACCAAGTGCGTAGTCTTTTTTTTTTTTGGCATTCCTTTTATTCATCTTTAGATTGTATTTTTGGTGTACATTAAAATTGTTTTTTGTGTAAATCATGCGAACAAAATTATTGTGTAGAAGAACAAGAGTTTTTATTCTTAGAAAAACATAATCAAAATAAGGTTTTTTATCCTTTTAGAGAAAAAAAAATTAAAAGGCAAAACAACCCGAAAAAGGTTTTTAACATACTATCCAATAAAATTTTAACAAAATATTTGTGATATGTCTGATGCATATTAAAGATTTTAGTGACATGCATATACCAAAAATATTTAGAAATTAGATATGTGAACACATAAGAAATGTGAGGTATGCATATAAATGTCCTTTTGATTAATTCCATATAGGATCTAATTGTGTTTCTTCATGATGCATGCATTTTAGAATCATTTCAACTTCAAATTTAATATTTTCTCCAAGACTTATGCAATTTTCTAATTATCATAAGAAACTAATAATTTGCTTTTGATATTTTGATGGTTCAATAATAGCGACTGAACATGGAATTTCTCAAGTCACGTTGATTGAGTTTATGTTGATAAGACATCACCTTCCTTCTTGGGCCTACATTCTCATATTAGGACAAGAGTAAGATGATTTTCTTAAAATTATGTGCTGATTTTCATGTTTTCTTAGTCATCTTTAGGATA